>JAVLVB010001296.1:1312959-1347704 GCA_032876305.1 Orestias chungarensis
AAGGAAAAGTATGTTTTATACCAGCTTAAGTAGGGCAGTTTCAATTGGATTGCTCTATTATGATTTTTTTATTTGTAAATGATTACACATTCTTCTTCTTCCACTGTATATTTTGCTACTTACTTTTGAGCTATCATAAAATGTCAATAAATGACAATTGTGTGAATATTTTTGTAAGGCATTTTAAACTTACAGGTTTATCTGCTGTACAATAAAAAGAAACCAAATCACAAGCAAAAAAAAAAACTAAACTACAAAAAATCCGGAATGGAAAAATTATAAAGAAAGAAATACAGATTTCTACAGTAGATTTAAGCCAAGTGCATATGTGTTTTCAAAAATGAAAGAGCAAGTGCAATGAGCAAAGTTTGGAGTTTTAGTTCTTTGTAGCAGTAAAGGTCGTTTTTAAAAGGGTTAAAGGGTTTTTACAAGTAGTCAGAAAAAGCCAAGAACCATTTAAACTCTGCCTGACTTTTGTTTAGAAATATTTTTTTTGTTTGTTTTTTTTTGGACTGAGCAGTGCTGGCAAGTAACACCACTACACTTGGACAGGCATCTTAGCATGAATAGATGTTTGGAGAAATTTGCCGATGGTTGAGTTGGCATTGCTTAACAGCTGAGTTTTCTCTCTGCTGATGACCACCCCCAGGTCAACGCTAGCAGGCTGACCCATATTTGACACTTAAAGACCCTATTGGGAAGGTCCTTTCTTAGCATGTGCATTACTCCAAAGTGGACTTCACGCTGTGTTGCGGATCCTACAGCAGGCAGCCAATTCCATTAACTGGTGTACAGGACTTATAAATAAATAATATACCATTTAAGTGCCCCTTTCTTTCAAAATTGGCTTATCCTGTAAGGTATTAATAATGGACATTTACTCTGTTAAACAAACATGCCGTCTCCCTCCTGCCCGCCGTAACAACGTGGCCCTAAAGTGTTTTTACACTTCTGCGGACTGTAGTTTGAGCTGCGTTTTTATATTGGACATTTGAAGCCGAGGTTTACTGGAGTGTTATGACTAAGCGGGTCAGTTTTCAGTGGGCCGCTTGGCCCCGCCAGTTTGTGGCCGCGCGATGGAATTCTCCCGTGTGCCGTTTAACAGTGGGTGTAAATACAGTAAAAGGTGTAAATACTCTCATTTCTAAATAAACCTTGCAGCAGTTTATAGCAAGAGCGTCGGAGAACTTGGAAACCCACCAGCCGGCTCTGCGCTGAGACCAGCTCAAACAATGGCCATGGCTCATGGCAATCTCTGTCGGCATGGGTGAGTGCCCAGCCAGCCCCTACTTGTCATTGTCTCTCCTTTCTATCCCCTCCCTCCTCATTTCGCCCCCCACCCCCGTCTATTTCGCTATCCTTCTACACCAGCTCTTTTGGCAACCCCCCCCTCAGCAACGATCTGCAGGCCACCGTTCCATGCTACCCCATCACCACCAACTTGAATCCTCCCACTTCTACCTCCTCCTCTACCCCACCACCCCACCCCACATCTCCTCTTTCTCTCTGAGAGGATGTTCCAGACGCTGCACACTGACAGCTCGGGGATATTGTGTGTGGAAATGTTCCTGTTGGACCCGCAGGCCCTTACAATCTACCGGACAAAGGCTAGTGCACCTTTGCTTAAGGCTTGGCACCTTTGACCCTCCTGCTCGCGCTTCAGACTTGTCACCGTGGCTAATTTCCCTCTCCCCCTTTGGCTTTAAAAGGTGCCGCAGCGACACAACGCTGACAGTGGTAGAACTTAATGCCACGCAGGACATGTTATGGTAGGTAAACAACAGCAAATATAAATAAATAAATGAAAGAGGAACAACATCAGTGGAGCTGAAGTCTGTCACCTCTCGGTGCAACGGGGGGATTGTTTTTAAAGAGCATATGGGCTGTGGAAGATGGAGCTCCTGCAACATTTCCAGGCGCTCCAGTGAATCGCAAGTCAATCCTCGTCATATGGTCTTTAAAGAGGGCAGGCAGGCACAATGATAACTGAACTCTTCCAAAGACATTTGACATGATTTTCTAAAATAAAGTAAAATAACTCAAACTTTTTCTTTATTTTGCTAAAGCAACAATCACAAGCGTTGGCGTGTTTGAGATTCTCACTGCATGAAAAGGGAGTGTTCAGTTCAATTCAAATCAGTTTAGTTATATAGCGGCAGTTTGCAACAGATACCGTCTCAAGGCACTTTACAAGAAAATCATTTAATTCCACTTATTCATATATTTATGAATGTTTGAAACATTTCCAAACTAAGGGAACTCAGCAGACTACAATTATCTTTACATCACAGCATTAGCACAAAATAAAAACAATAAAAAAACACAGAATAATGTAATCTAATTTATTTTTAAATTATGGCCTAAAAATTACAGTGTTAAAAAATATTATGAATGGCACATGTTTGAGGAAAACCACCATAGTTGTAGGATCGAACACTGTGTGTGCACAATATTAAAGGTATATTTGTATTCTTTTCTTTAAAAGGTAACCGTGAAGTAAGTTAGCTAGGTAACAATTTGGGCAATCATTCTTGTTTTAACAACATACTTCCTCTGACTGAAAGTAACATCAACATTACGGAGTCTCAACTTTACCCAGAGAATCTGTCGAGGGAGCTTAAGTTAAGGGAGATAGAAAGAAGGCCTTTATTCCTCAAAAACCCGGAGCTCAGATAAAAAATGGAAACATGGATAAGCTGGACAGTATATAACTGATTACTGATAAAGGCATAAATTCTTTGAAATATGCATTTTAGGTAAATGTAAAAAAAAAAAAAAAGCTTATAGATTGTAAAGTGTGATGGTTTTGTAAACTGTGTTACTGGACCAACTGGCGATGCTGCTATAGTTAGCACACCACAACATAATTTTGTTCAGAAGATAAATATTTCCAAATAGCCCAATTTGACTTCCTTATAAGCATTGGAAAAACACACTAAGTGTCTTTTAGCCAGGTGACCAGCAGTGCAAAGCGACAGGTAATTGGGGGAAGAACTATGATAGCATCAGCACTTTTCCTTACATCTCCTCAAAAATTACTTCAAAACGGCGGGAATAGTAGAAGTAAGAATGGTCATAAAAGACCAAATGAAGTATATTAGGAGACTTGAGCATTTTGGAGCAATAACTTTTAAATAATTTGTATACCTTGACAATAGTAACACACTTATAACCTGATTCTAATAAAACTTGTCAATAATTGCACTTATGGCCAAAATCAACGGTAAAAACTAGGTTAAAGTAAAACTGCACTTTCATTATCCTTTGGCTGCACACATCATACTTCCTTAGTGCCCTTCGGCCATTTAGTATTCAATCACAGGTAAGGAAATAAGAAACTAATTCCAAACTAGCAGCGGATCTGCTGCACTAAAAAGAATATTTCCCCTGATACAAGATAGCGATTTGAGAAAATTTCTAATACTGTGCTCCTGTCACAATCAATTTCCAATTACCATAAATCATTGTTGCGTAAAGTGGGAGTCATCTGGAGTTCCACCTATTTTCCAACTCTAATATAAAGAATGAATTGAGCATTTATATATTGTTGAAGGCTATTCCATCAATCAATGAAACAATGAGACAAGGACAAAATAAAAACAATATTTAGCATTAAAATTATCAATTTCCTTGAACCACCTGACTTCTTCACTTGCACAAGACTTCAGTAAGACTTTTTCTATCAGCCACAGACATAAGAATGAAACAGGTTAACCACAGGATCTAATTGAAAGGGATCTGGCGAAGGGTGTAATGGTGTATCGCACAAATAAAGGGGGGAAAAAAACTCAGAAGTGAAGCCTCCATCCTCTGAAGCGTGATGGTGCTCATCCCGACTCGATCGGCTGTCACTTTTGACACAGCCTGCCAGAGTTCTCCTTCACCAATCATGGGTAACATGGAGGGTCAGAGGATGAAATAGAAAAGGCCAAGAGCCGTTCAATATTTTTCCTCAGCTTTATAGCTGCAGATACTTAACTCAGAGACGTCAAAGACTCAAGAGAGCATGAAAAAAGCCTAAAATGACTGTCTAAAAAGGGGGGAAAAATACAGCATGTCTCTATGAATGTCAAGATCCTGATGGTCTCTGAGCAAGAGGCTGTGATACAACTGTAAGCCACTTGCTCAATGTAGGGTGTTCAACCATTTGAGATCAGATGCCTATCTCAGTACTGGGAAGCTTTAGAAAAAAAGGCTTCCTATCCTGTTGAGAGGGAGAAGGAACGTTTTGTGCTCAGCTGTTTCGAAATAAAAACAACTAGGCCAGATAAACTGCTCTCCTGATATCCAGCAACTCTTATTAGCAAGCGTCCACGGAAGAGGCCGCCCGCTCAATCCAATACATAAAGGTGGTAGTGAAATACTGCAGAGCAGGCAACAAAGCACACAACAATTAGGTCTTCTCCCAGCTGGCTAGCCACAGGAGTCAGTAAAATCATGTATTACCAGAGCCTTAACTCTTACTCCATTATGTGGTGTATCCACACCCCAACGCTGCAATGTTTATCTACAACAGAGTACTGAGCAGTTTCAAATAGCGTTTTTAGCCTCTATTCTCAAGTGCCACAGTAAGAGATTCCAATTACCCGAATGGTAAGGAGCTAGTGAGGGAGGCATAAAGTACATTAGGGATCCCCCGTAACTTTGGGGACCTTTTAGAGACTCAGCTGAAGAGGGCCAAGAGACTGAGGGGACACTGACCCTGCATGGATAGCCTCTGTCAAAATCTGACCACGTCAAGCACAAAGGCATTATGGGAATCCAGTGTCACCAAGTCCTAATTACTGTCTGTGTTCAGAGCAAATTACTGCCTTGTTCCTCTGATTAGGGGGGAGGCTAATCTTCACCTGTGTACGCCAGCACTGCTGAGGGCCCTTGAGTGTTAGCGCTTCGTCTTCTGTAATTTATTTTTAAATCAGTGCCCGCTCCCAAGAGTTTTGAGTGTTTTGTTGTGAACCGCTTACCATGATCCCCACCACCACCCCCTCACCCCTAAATCCTTGACTAAATCCTTGTTTGGTGCCACAGGAAGATAAGCAATAACAACACTTGGGCATAATTGACTCGTACTCCTCTCGAAGATGTCAGAGCCGAATCATCTCGGCATATTGCCGTGGTATGTCGCACACTATACACTTCTGTGCGTTGCAGATACAGAATCAAATCGAGCTCTAAAACAAACTTGCCCCGTGTTGGAAAAACTTTGCGCTTGACAGCAGGGAAACGGGGGAGAAGAAAAAAAGAAAAAAAATGCAGGAGCTGCTTTTAGTTCTGAGCGGCAACTCTCATTTGGCTCCTGCCGTAACCCTGGAGGTTCTGCTTTATAAAAACCACAACATTTGCAGAATTTTATCAGAGGATATGTCAGTGTCTCGTCTGCATGGGGCGGTTTACAGGTAGTGTGTTGCACAGGTGTTGGTTTACACAGGAAATGGCACATGCAGCCTGATTGGGAGGATCCCAGGAGACGGGGGCACAAACATAGAGCACAGATGGGTCCAAGGGCCAGTGGGAGCAGCACCTTAATGAATACGCAGCTGAGTACTACACTTCAAAACATGCAAAACAATATTCTGAAGCAGCCATAAAAATAGAGCAAAAAAAAAATCATCTGAATATCATTACACCATGAATAATTCATTTTTTTTTTTCTAAAGGGAGTATGTCAAAAATTCTTCCTGCTGCTTTATTGATGATTTCATTCAATTTCAGCAGTTTGCAGTTTGTATGACAAAGCATTTTAGTTGCAATTGTAAGCAGTTTATGTAACACACAACAATGTGCGCCATCTGTAAATAAGTGTTGTTTTGATAATAGAAAAAAAGTAAACTTTAGGGGCAGAGGCTTGACGAAGATATACTGGAGTACAAGATGAAAACAGAAACATAAAATAATCAAGTCCTAACCCAATTAAATACATAAATAGAAACAAACTCCCAGCTATTGCTAAGGTCTGCTTTTAAGGGAAGAATAAGCGTCCCTGTTCAGGTGATGAAACAAAGGTCTGATAGCCTTTTTTAACACTTAATCACCCTCTTGGGAAAAACATTGCAGCCAAACAACACCACTTGTACTTGGGTAAAATTAGCTATTGTCCAAATTCTGCTGCCAGTAGCGTCATTTAACCAGTTAAAAATGTTGGACAGCAGCAAATGTATGGGCAGGATTTCCTCCCAACAGCTAAACTAAAGGTTTAGTCAGGGACAACTTAATTCTCTATATATTAAAACAACTCCAGCGATGTTTTCTCAATTATCAGCACGGTCTTACTCTAAAATGTCTAAATAACAATTATGGACATTTCCAGCTTGTTTTTTTTACTGCAGGATTATTTGTCCATACATTATACCTAATGTAGGGAAACTAATCAAAGCAGAACTTAAATCAGTTTTATTTTCAGGACACGTTTAGAATGTGTACAACATATATATATATAAAATAGGATTCGTAACAACATATATAAAATTTAAATATAAAAAAAACACTTGAAAAAAACATAATGTTTTAACATATTTTGATATTGTCTCAAAATGCAATGAAACAATACAAAATAATTATACTTTGGCAAAAGGGCATGTTGAAAATTCTTTTCACCCTTCTCAATAATCAATGCATGTACTTCAGGTTTAAATATGTACACAGAGTTCTTTAAATTTAATATCTACTCAAGCACTTTATCTTTACAACAGACAAACAAGCAAAAGCACTTGCTAAAAAATAACAGGATTGAACAGAAAAAACTAAATCCTGTCTTACAGCTGAATTGTTGGTCTAAGTCACTGGTTTAGGTCTTTTCACTACAACATTATTATATTGCAAGAACAATCTCTCATTTAATGATGAAATACATTCTTTTGCTGCTGTATGCCTTCTAGGTTTGGGCATATGTTTATTAGGAAACAAATGCATTGATTTATTGTTTGGTACGTTATTAGATTGAGGTTTATTGTCAATAATACATTTGGCCCTAACGTACCTCTATGATTGTATATAAGGTGTTTTTTGTGTCCTTCATACTTAAATAAAAATATATGTTGGTTAGGACATTGTAAAGGGATTTAAAAAAAGAAACTGTGAGAATTTTTGGTTTACGGTAATTAACAGAGTGAAGAACTATACATTTTCAGAAAACTAACTGCAATGATAGTATAGTGCTTGTGGTTTCTCAACTACAGTCTCATCCGCACAAAGAGTACCGGACACATTTCTAGCACAGTGGATCCAAAAGATCCAACGAGAAAAGCGGACCTTATGGACCTGATTGCAATTTTTGTTTGAAATCTAATAGTTATTTTTACCTGAACATCCTAAAATTGGTCTGGCAATACTTTTGCTCAACTTAAATATAACAGATTCAGAGAGGAGCTACAGTAGAAAATAAGTTAATGTTATGGTTTTCCGACCTGTGAGCAAATCATGTAAACACAAAGCGACCAGGGAAATACATTCACCATACTGCTATTCAGCGCAAAGCAGGACATTGATTCACAACACAACACGAGTGTGAGAAAAACGATAAATGCATCACCTCAGATATTTCACACCAGTGCTGGTAGTGTGTAAAAGCTGTTGTGACAGCTTGGGTATTAGGGCCGGGTAGATGGAAAATGTCTGGCTGCTTATGAATGCCAATGCGACTGGGGTGACGGGTTTGACACAAAAACACTCCACCTCAGAACAATTAGGCTGTTCTCAGGCCCCATCCAGTGTTTTTGGTGATAATGGAAAGCTGTGAGGATAACTGGTGATAAATAGAGTTTAACACCCTCCTCCTTATGAACTGTGCAGTCCTGCAGTCCTCTCATATGCTTAACTAATCATGACCATGGCCAGCAAATTCATACAAAAGACTAATTACTGTTGTACTTCACGTCAGTCTCAAAGGCCTCTTATAGGACTTGGGGGTTCTCCTGCCTTCTTTTCTCCTCTTGATAGTTATTTTTTTTATAAGTAGGCTTCATGCTAGACAAAGGCATTTAAAAATTTGTGATTGCTTTCATCTGGTTTAATTGCATTCAGAAATGGCATTCCTGCCACATAATACACTCCTATTGTTTCAGAATTATCTGGTTCGGGGAGTAAAATCTACAATATTTGATGATGCTCCCGAGCTAAATCGCCTCTTGAAATTGAAATATGCAGCCGAGATGCAAAATAAAAAAAGAAAAGAAAAAAGAAAAGAAAAGAAAAGCAAGCCTTTGCAGCTGATATACTGGAAAGCTCCTTGGCTTTCTACAGCATGCTATTATTATGCATATCCAGGTAGAAAGTTAATTAACCCAAAGCTTAAGCTAATTATGGTAGCAGAATGCTATCAACCAAACGCTTTCAGTCAGACAGCTGTCCAGAATTTCATTTGCTAATCATTTGTCTTTTGCTGGAGCATATGGTACATTTCCCCGCTATCACAGCAAAAACAAACAGATGAAAATCATTAACTAAAAACAATGTGCAATGTGAAAAAAATCAGACACAGATTTATAAACCTTTGTGTCAGAGAAAAAAAGGAGGGGTGGGGGGGATTTATGGCCTGGTAAGTATAATGATAATTTTGGTTTTAGCCACTTAGGATTTTAGGCTGATCACATGACCAGAGTGTGCAGGGAATTCACATGTACAAATATATTGTTTATATATATATGCAAATGAGAGAGAAGTGTTTATCCGTGTAAAATTAATTACAATTTTCTATAGAGGCTTATGCAAAGAGCTTGCTCTTAACAATTTTTAGTTGCTAACATTTTGTGCCAGTTTTTTTTACATTTTCATGTTGTTAAAACAATAACTCCCCAAGCTCAGAATTAAATCAATTGTTTTCCAAGAAATGCTTCATACTTTACATTTTTTCTTTTCATAAAAACACATCACACGCCGCTGTTAAAGGGTGATTGATATCAGCATTGCCTTGCGACATTATCAGGCAATAAAGGTTACTCAGGTTCTAATGCAACATGTCATACACCGGCTCCTGTAGTACATTTCTATTGAGGACCTCACAAGCTAAATTGCTTTTTTCCAAGTCCCCCACATCTCAGCCAGCTTGACAGACAAATTGATCAAAGCATTGTAAAATAATATGCTCACAAAATGTCTCGGGGCAGGAGTCCAGACCTTTTTTCATTTTTCACCCTAATAAAAAAGTGCTCCATGATTTCTCTGTATTGCATGTCTCTGCTCTATGTGAATGAGGCGAGGAGAATCATATTTCAGATAGCAGTAATCTTCTGTACACAAAATGCAAAGCATTTTTTTTTTCTCTGACTTCCAAGGCAATGCTAAAAACTAAAAAAACGGGTAAAAATGGTTAAAAGGGAGGCTGTGTTAAGGCCCCAACAGGGGTTGTTGAGATGTAATGAATTTGTTCATCTGATGGCGCCTTCAGGGCTGTCGTTAAGACTGGCTGAGGAGGCTGATTTCCGGAAATGCTCCTAGGATCAGTTAAGAAGCAAAACGAGCCTGAGACATTTCTAATATACAGAGCTGACGGTCACGGAGTGTAAGCAATACTTCAAGGGCGTTTAGGTAGTTATAATGGCATTTATCAATATCGATCTATCAATGCCAGAAATGTTTTTTTTTCTCCATGTTTGTGCTAAAGCTACCAAACATACCAAACAACAATTACCATTAAAAGACCTTATTTTTTTCACATTTCTTTTATTGTTTTTTTTTGTTTACCACTCTTGTTGTGATAGCATCTGATCAATTTCAGTCTTATACTCTCATAATTGTTTATTTCTGATCCTGGGTCCAAATCTATCATATTTTCTAAGTGCGAATAGACTTGCACAGGAATCACAACCTAAGTGGAAGTAGAGAGTTATATAAAGTTATACTAAATACTTAAACTGATACGGCATGGATTAAGTTCAAAATGATTACAGTTTTATAGTGTGAATGGCAAATTGTCTGTTTCATTAATTTCATGTTTCATAATTTTAGTCGGTTTGGACATTTCATACTAGCTATGAGACAGGTTTTAACCACAGACACAATTAATGAAAACAAAACACAATTAAATTAACTCATAATTTAGGCTTGAGTATAGATTGGCAATATAAACTTAAGATGTTATCATACTAAACATTATATTAAAAACCATCTAGAAAAATATAATTACTATTTGAAAAAAATCTATACTCCAGAAAATTGCGATGCTAGAGCAACATTTTGTAAATAACAATGTTCTTAAAACAGAAAAAACATTAAAAGCATAACTAAGATAGCATTAATTAGGACAACACTATTGAAAAAACAGACAATTCAGCACTGATTAAAAAAATAAACACTGTAAAAAACACAAAAAGGATAACAATACATAGAAGTTTTATAGTTTCATGGAAGTGTTTAAATTGAATTCAGTTGTGTAATCAACTACTAAATAGCTCAAACATGGATTAAGTGCATAGAATGTTTTATTTTTTTTACCTGAACACCTGAACATAGGAGTGATGGAGGAAAGTGAACTGGACTTTTCTTCTCTGCTGAACTCCCTTTTCGGATGGGACAAAGTTGGTACGTTATACACTTATGAATGGTAAGATACAGACAGATGTAAAACATTTATGTGGTTAACAGTATGTTGCTGTTAGTTTAAACAGATTATGCTTGATTATGCCATCAGGCATGGTTTATTGCTTTACTGTTGGATAATCTTTAAGATACCATGCCAAGTTAATTCTTGCTGTGTAAGAAAGCATGAGGGCTTGTTGGCATTCATAGGTTTTTTCTTTTCATTTGCACAATCAACACAATGGTTCTACATCTTGACTAATGAAGGTCAAAAGGGGTTTTCTTCAACCATACTGACCTAATTACTAATTTCAACTCATTTCTAACTTCAGAAATTGGAAATACGTAAATTTTCAAAATAATATCCTTAATAATTTATATTCTCTGTTGATTACATCAAAAATATTGATTACTCTCCTGCAACCATTTAACAAATAAATAAATAATCAACTATTAAATGTAATATTACGTTTTAATCTTGGTAATCACACCTTCAAACATCTTCATCCCTAATGTTTATTACTATTATTGTCATAACTTATTAACTACTTAAAGAAAATAAAGCTATGCAATGATTTAAGTACAGGTATATAAATAAAATGGCAGCATAAGGGTTCAAAATTGGGGTCTAGAATATTTAAAGCTGCTTTAATCAGATACAGCCTGTCAGAATGTTAATTTAATAACATCAATTACGCAACAATATAAATATCTAACTTCTTTCTGTATGGTAGAACATATCTGACCTGACACTGCGAAGTGTTTGGACCCATATTGCTGGCGCTTAAGCTACTAGACCACAACACACACACTCAATGTTGTGAGCATACAAATGCGCAGTATGTCTCTCTCTGTTTTATGCATGGATGCTATCTATTTTCTTATCCAAAATATGTTCTTACAGGTCATTTATCACACTGACTCCATAAGCCTGCACAACACCAAATCCAAAGCTGGGTAGAGCCTTGTTTAGTATGTCATAAATAAATCAATGGAAATGCCTGATCTGAACTATTACAGCTACAGCCGGGCTTTTGTGAGATCTACATGGAAAGCCTGTTGCGAAGACAAGCCTGTATTTTGTCACTTTATCTCGCCTCCCTTAATGCCTGTTTACATAGAGTAACTCAACATATCTGACGTTGCTCTGCATCACCATCCCCTGCAACAACGACAGCATATTCCAACGGCCGAGATAAAATCTAAACATTTTCCTAATCATTTCTCGCTCACACCTTAGAGAACATATAGTCAGTGATGCTATCGCTCCCACTTATGAGCGACATCACAAATGATATTAAACTGAGAAATGATCTAGTGATGCGAATCATTAAATTCATTTGCATATTCCTACTGAACCTGAACGCGCAAATTAAACCCTGTTCGCGAGTAGACGGAGAAAGGTGCCCGTGTATGGTTACAGGACATCTTCAATCATCAAAATTCCATAATATTAATTTCCTCACTTCAACTCATTAACAACAAGTGGAGTGCTTTTGCTGCTTGATGAATTTTGGGAAATAGCAGATAGTTGGGGAGGAAACACATGTTGAGGTGTAATATACAAGGTCATTAATGGGTTTCCATAAATTAGAATTTAAACGGACATTTTGAAAGGGATAACTTCTTATCCGGATGCATTTGAAATGGTTTAATTTCCCAAATCATTCAAGTTGATCAAATGTGAATCTGTGAAACATGGATATTTAATTTCAGTCTAATCAAAACTAATATAAGATGTAGAACGTGGACCTTTAAAACTGAGGAATAAGTGCCTATTAATGCTGCCTTTAATCAGTTTCAGTCGCTTCAGTAAGAATGTCTATATTCTGACAATTTTGAGGGATGGGAAGACCATGAAACGCAACCACATAACACATATCTGGGTGTCAGTCGACAATCCAAACTACTGCATATGACCTGGAAGAAACATAAAGAAAAGAGAGAACAGTCCACACTCCCTGTGGCCTTAGCTGACCTCCCAGACATCATTTCTAATCAACTCCCTTGAGGGTAATAAACAAGTTATTTTTTCTGAAATTTCAAATATACTGCAGGAAGAATCACAACCACATGCCATCAGAAATCTAATTTCAAGCCCAACAGTATTCTAGTGCCCCTCATATTTCTAGTGCTGGCTCATATTTACCCAACTTTCTCCCGGATATTTCTTGTGGGATCTACAAAAATGCCCTGCTTCCAATGAGGAATGGTGGCACTCCATCACAGGAGTGGATTCTGTCTGCCTGTAAATTTCACACCTTTGTTTATCACGTCACCAGCCCGGCTGTTGTACAGTACCTTTCAGCAGGTGCGACATCCATTAGGATCTGAATGGTGTGCACACCATTCTCACATCCGCTGACTCGGATCGTCCCCAGGGGGCTCAGCAATGAGATGGTCTTCTGAGTGCACCGGCTCTCCCCTTGCTTCTTCATCTCGCTGCCCTGCGGAGGAAGTACAAATTACACCGTGTTTATTGACGTATTCATGCGGCAACTTTCACAATTTTTTATTTAAAAAAAATTTGCATTGAGTGATCTATCGAAAAGCAAGCGTGCCACCAACGGATGATGACTTGCATATCTGAACACCTAGCCTTCCAACGATGTCATGATGTGACTCCAACCCCCACATTATTCTCAAATATTTCTTTGGTGCATGGAATAGAATACGCCTATCTAACCAATAAATCGCCCATTTTTTCCCCTCTTTCTGTTCTATATATCACATAAATGAGAAAAACAATGCAGTCTGTTCCCTTGTCTGGTGGGGGATTCCCAAGATAGCTCGACATTATTTTCAATCCGTCATTTTTGGTTGATGGCCGGGATGTTTTTCTAGCATTAAATTTGTTCCTTAGGGTGCAACTCCAATGGGATTCTGGTTTCCAGCCCTTAACAACAGCAAAAACGTGCAGCTTTTCTGACGACTGAGATGGATACTGGCAATAACCAGACAGCAGTTCCTTTTTTATTTTTACTTTGAGGCACTGAGAGATGATTGACTATGTTATATGTGAGATTTTGAGAGATGAGGGTTATAATAAATAAAGGTCACATTGACTGCAAAAAAAAAATAAATAAATAAATAAACTTTACTTTCAAGAACCTTGATGTGAAAAGTTAAAATGCAACAAGAAGACCTCTGATTTGCTTTCAACTTTTTATTATTTAGAGGGGAAAAAAAACATATATTTGATCTTTTTTTATCATTTAATTTTTATCATTTAAGCCTTAGTTTGTATCGTACACAGACAAATTATAATTTAAAAATATTAAACAAAATTGATTCCAAAAAACTTGACAGACTTCTCATATCATGAAGTCTGTGTCTTTAGACAGCAAACGAAATTTTGGGAAGCTATGCACTGTTAGTCAGGCAGCAAAAGCACACGGCTGATTTGGAGAGTGTGATCTTGAACAATTTCAACACTATTATCCTCGCCATGGTTATGGAAACCAACTACTGAAGGGGGGATAAATAAAATGCTGCATACATTTTTTTTTTGTAAGTTTAGTTGCTTTATTTTTTGAAGATTACCTCCTCCTCCTCCCACCCACCCCACCTCAACCCAACACAACCCAGCACATCTGTCATGGTATGTGATCACAAACGCGTCTGCTTCAACTTTCTTGTTTCTACTCTCACTGTATTCATCAGGGGTTTGCCTGAACTGACAATAAAGGCGAGGAAATATCCGAGCCAAACAATGGTACAGTGCACTTTGGATAAGCATTGGACACACTGTCTGCCATTTAGCAAATAGACTCGGCAACGCAGAATAATGGACTTTGGCAATAATGGCTTCTGCTAATCGCCTGTGCTGATTAAAAAATAATGCCCTGCGTGGTGTGTTGTTGTTGTTTTTTTTTTAAATGTTGCCGCAGTAACACTCGGTCTACTTAGTGACTGCTTTCATGTTTGATGTTTACCCAGTTTTTTTGTCTTGTTCACGGTGAGCAACAACAAACAACAAGCAGCTTGTGTTGTTAAGAGTACAAATAAATAAATGGCTGGCAGATTCCTCAGGCTCGTCCATCATCTGACTGGTTTCTCATTAGACCAGCTTCTGGTCAAACCTGCCTGATCAATTGAGCAGAAAGCTCGGCGTGACTGCGCAGGTGTGAAAAATGCAACATGTGTTCTTTGTTTGTTTGTTTTCGGCGAAGCAAGTTTGTGTTTTTCGTTTCCCTAAACATTAAGAAACTCGTCTTAAGTGTTAACGAGACTAAAAAACAACAACAACAAAAAACAGTGTTTCGAACCGAAAACCGATGTGCTAAATTAATTTAAAAACCTGAGTATAGTTCAGTTAGTTAATTTAATTATTCGTGCCGCTTACAACTGGAGCCCTTTTCAGTCTTCGTTCCTGTGCGCGACAAAGTGATACTTCCTGTTTCTTCTTATCTGTGTGGTCCGGCCATCCAATCAGAACGCGCAAAAGTCCGCCCGTGCTCTCCAATTGGCCAGCTTTAAGTCGTCGCACCGCCTTCTATGAGGAAAAGACGTGCTTTATGGATGTGATAGAAAACTCCTCTAATAGGTCTCAAACTGGGATTTGGGCTTCTTTAGGGGCTCCACAGTAAACCACAGAGTTGTAGTGGTGGTAATGTATGTATTTGATTTGCTTGATGTTTATACACAATGATAAAAAAGATGTATTAATACATATTTTGGGCATTAATATCAATACACAGTTATCGCTCTGCACATATCTGAGACATTTATCAAGTGCTGCATCTCTGGTGACAGCTTTTCTGTGAGGGATTTAGAATCCTAGGTTTAATGTTTGTGGATAAACCACATCTACATGAAACCAATAACCAACAACCTCTTATGCATTATTACTTAATAAAGTCGCCATTTTATTATGAACAGCAACACTCAATCCTTTTAATATGGTTTTGTGCTATCTATGGGAGCCAACCTTGCTTCATGCTGCCTGCAGTAGTTTGATGAATAGGCAGGATCACAAAAAAATAACTGTAAAATGATGTGGGGTTATAATCATGCAATTCTTTAAGTGTCTGATGTCCTTTAAAGTGTTCCTTTTTTATTTCTGCACAGCCCTAAGCTCTCTGCATGCCTCCGTTTGGAATGTGCAGGCCGGTTTGGGCCTGTGGCCCACACCCCATCTCAGCAGTGAGGATGGGAGCGGGGGGAGAAAACGTCACCCCTGCAGAGACCATTTTGAAATCTGCGAGGATTTCCGTGCCATCTGGACCCGCTGCCAGTCTGCCCCAGATAGTAAAGGTTGGCAACGGTACCCGACGGTGCAATATGGCTCTCTCTTTAATGAACTACTAACTGTCCCCCGTTTTAATTGATGTGACATTTGAGCCATTTATCTCTGACATTTCAATGAAGGATGATTCTCAGCCTTGCCATTTACTTTTTTGTGCTATTTTCTAAGAGTCATTTGCATTTTTTGCTGTAAACCTGCTTTTTGTCTTTCATTAGCTAATTAGAGGAACACGCACAATTAATAAAAATGAACATAACCTAGTTTGATATAGGCTTGATGAGGGATAATCAGAAAACCAGTGTTTTCTTAACGTTTATCACAAATGATGTGAAGGGCTAACCGTGGTAAAAGGTGACTCTGATAAAGCCCTGTAACCTTTACCCACATACCAACATGTAGCCTACAGTGTGGGACAACTTATGTTCGCAGCATGGGGAGAATCAAGCTCCATTAATCAGCATATGATTGCAGTAAGCAGCCCCCTCTGCTGGATCTTTGGAGCCATACTGTTTGAAATCATTTAAATACTTCATTCAGATGCCAGACTGTTAGGTCGATGTTTTTTTTGTGTGTGTGTGTTTTTTTGTTTTGTTGCTACAATTGTTTGACTACATTAAATACAAATATTTTGAAGTTGTCATATTCAGCCAAATCATTTAGTTTTTGTGTTGTTTTTGTTAAACACTAAATTCAATTAGTTTCCCGAAATCAGAATTTATTTGTGTAATTTTACATTGACTTAATTTTAGTTATTTCTAATTAGAGTGAATGTTTTATATCAAAACAGGAAATGTTTCTGTGAACATGTATTGAACTAACTTGCCTGAGGTGCGTGTGAGTGACATAAAAAAAAAAAACACAAAAAAAAAACCTCAAGGCTCGATTGTTTTCCATAATGAGACATATTTATAATCTTTTTAGATATCCTTTAAAAACATGGCTCTACTGATGACGACTCTTCCTTTGATTGTGAGTGGTATCACTGCCAAGGTGTGGTCCCTTGTCTGTGCTGGCAGCCGGGCTTGATATCTTTTGTTTGGGAGTAAAAGAGCTCCTTTTCCTGCTCAGCTTCCCTCCCTATTTTGTTTGTTTGAGGTGTTGATGGACTTATATGTTGCATGGCTTCCTTTCAGTGTGCTGGCCCAGATGTTTGCGACAATAACAACCCTAACCTTTCCTTTTTTTTTTCTCGTCATCAAGGCATCGTTTATTAGCAGTTTTGCCCATCCTGTGTACCGTACGATTGTCACAACTCAGTCAAAAATGCTGCCCGTAGAAAGCTTTGCTCTCTTTTTCCTGTGTCTCTCTCTCTCTCTCTCTCTCTCTCTCTCTCTCTCATGTTGGCGTGGGAGGAGTTGAAGTCATTTATGATATCAGATATTCTCTTGGAGAGTGGGAACGTCCTGACAGACGGAACAACCGCTATCCTCTCACGCAGTGGTTTGTGTGTGTGAGTGTGCATTTTAATCAGGAAAAATGGCTCTTTGGGTCTCACGCTGCACATCGAGGAGGTTTGGGGGTTCTCGCTGTGTATATCAAGGGTACATAAATGTTATGTCTGTTTCACTAAATCTTACTGGGATGCAGCCATAAAAGCAGCGCCCTATTACAGTGCCTTGCAACAGTTTTACATGGCTTGGGCCATGTTTGTCGTTACAGCAGCTCTTGTTATAAGTAAGTGAGCTTAGCGCAGTGAAAGACTAAAAATGTTGCCCATTTTTGTTTGTGAAAAAGCTTGAGATGATCAGGTAGGATAGAGATTTTGTGAACATCCAAGTCTTTCTGCAGTTTAATTTTACCCTATAAATATCAATGTATCCATCTTCTTCTTATTTCTGACCATCTTCATGTTTTCGCTGATGCCAACACAGTGTTTCTGTTTCGGAACATTGATTTCAGGGTGATATGCAGTGTTAGTTCTTTGCCACTAAGCGTTTTGCAAGCAGACCATAAAGTTCAGTTTTGTACTCATCAGATCAATGTCTGCCTTATGTTGGCTATGTCTCCTACATAGCTTGTGGCAACCTTTTTCCTTAATACTGTTATAAATTAGACAGAGATCTTAGAAACTATACCTTGGACTAATGCAGTGTTTTTAATTGTACAATACGTACATTTCATTGAACGTTGATTTTGATAGAATTTTTACTTAAAAATCCAGAAATATCCAGCAGCAAAGAAGCAAAGTGCCAATAATAATATAGGCTGCAACAGTGAAAAATTAACAAGATAAACATTGTTCATGTGAAATAATAATTATTAAAAATGTATTTAATGGTTGACAAATGACTATAGGAAACTTTAATTTTGTAACTTTTGAAAGCTATTTTTTCCATTGGAGTGTGTTCAAGGTATCACATTAAATAGGGGGTTAGATCCATATGCATGTAACACTTAACACTTTGCATGCATAAACTAATCGCTGTTGCTCTGTCACTTAAAATCCTACAAAGATAAAAAGAAGTTTCTGATTATAACCTGACAAAACTTGAAAAATTACACTATTTCACTTTTGAAAGTCACCATGTTGTGTTCTTTCACCTTTTGGCTTCCCTGTAATTCCAGGCCTCTCTGAAGAATTAACCAGTTCATCGTGTAAGCTTCTCCGCACCTACAAACATGTTGCTAAATTTCCCTGTGCCTCTCAAGTGCCCACTCGTTTAGTGTGCCTGTGTGCTTCTTTCTCTCCGACTCTGATATGATGTGGCTTCCCTATTTTACTGTTGACACAATGCAATGAATGTCTGAGCATTTTTTGCAAATGAAGAGGCTTGAACTCCTGACAGGCAGTGTCGCCAGCACCCTGACACACTGGCCCGCACATGCTGTGCGGCATAATGATGACATTAGGATCCAGTGATAATATCAGGACGCACTTCAGATAAATGACTGATAAACCAGGGGTTGTGCCTCTCGTATTACACGCTTGACAGAGCAGCTAATCAGTGTCCAAGTGACTGCTATTACATAAATCATGAGCTCGACTTTGATGCATATTCCAACGGTGTTCCCTATTCATCACGTCATCTGGGGGAAGATTCTCTGGATGACTGGCTACCGAGCCAACACACATTTTAAGAGCACATTATGTTTTCATTAGAATTTGATATGATCCATTCCAATGTTGATTTGATTTTACGTGCTCGGGTCATTTGATAGGAGTCTACTGAGGAGAGGTGGTGTATTGTTACACCATGTGAGCTGTTTCCTTTTTATTGCCCACATTTATTGCTAGGATGCTTGTTGATGAACAGCCATGTTCTTTCTATAAAAAAAAAGAAAAAAACAAAACCTTCCTTACAACCCCCAATTAGTATATATTTTTTTATATTAAAGCACAAACTTAAGTCAAGATCTTGCCAATTTCTTTTTGTTTTTTAAAATTGTCCAAGAACATGGAAGTTGAAAGAAGTGTCATTGCTTTTCTTGGTAATAAAATGAAAATACACCCATAGGTAAAGTTGGAACTGAGATATTGGGTGCTGAAGTGAGTCGCCGTGTATGTTTTATTCCCCTGTATTGGGGTCAGAAGATGTGACGGTGGGGGTGTTAATTTAATCCCCATTCTTACCCTGAGCATGGCCACACTCTCTAAGGAGCTTTATCTCTGACAACTGTGTCAAATTAGAGAGACCACGAGCCCCTCATAAAGAATATGTCTGTCAGACTACATTGTTCTTGGCCTCTGAAATATATGGCTGAGCAGGACAAAAATAGAAGATAACTCCGTGGTCCCCACTGTTGGACTCAAACATGATGAAATAATTTTCTAACCATGTGACGTTGTCAGAGAGATGGACCACTAATACAACTTAAAACATGTCCTTTTTTTATTCATTTATTTTTGATTGAAAATACATGGTTGGAAGTTAGATCCACTCTTCTGCAGAGATGCTGTCAACTTATTTGTTGGTAGTCTTACACTTAAAAACCCTTTTAGCTCTATAAGTTCGGTTCAAACCTTGTCATGGCCACCCTAAAGCATTGACATTATGTTGCTCAAGCCAATATGGCAATTTGTCAGTACATTAAATGTCATTTTTCTCTTTATAAAACCAACTTACTGCCTGAGTATTTCTCTCCTTATATTTTTTATTGTGATGCCATCTATCTTGTAAAGTATAACCGTTTTTTAGCTAAACACTCCCATACTATTGTTGCTGCTACCCCTACAATTCACTGTTAGGATGATGTTTTTAAGTATTCCTTGAATCGCAATTTTACACAGTGTCACCAAAAATGAAGCAATTTCTTTGGTAATCTGGTTTATTATTATTATTAGCTTCAGAGCTTCAGCTAGGATTCTCACAAGGTCTTTTAAATGTTGTTCTGGGGTTAATGTTGACATTTTGCACAAAATATGTTCATCTCAGATACAAAGAAGCCTTCTCCTTCTTTAATGGTATGAGGGCTGGACTTTCCCATGTCCCTTATGCTCAAGTATAATTGTTGAACAGATAAGTGCTGCTCTATCAGGTCAGGGAATTTTGCAAAGCAAGGGGCGAAGAAGATTTTAGGAGGTCCATAGTTTTTTCAGTTACTTTGGGGATTCCTGATGTCCATGATAATTTATTTTGTGTGCCTCTGTTTAACCTAGCTAACCTATGGAAGTTTACAGAAACCTCATATCCTCATTATGGGCTTTCCAGATGATGATATTAGAATATGTAAACTTCTGATTTTGAGGTACTAAAAAAAACTGTTTGTGTCATTGTTTTGGCATTCAACAAACATAAATAATTTTGCTAATCTTGACTGACCAACCCAAAAAAAAAATCGTCTCAGTAATGTTAGACAGTGACAAAAATTATTTTCAGTGTTATTTGTCTTTCAACCAGCTCATGTAAGTATGTGGTTTCAACCCTAATTCTGCTTGTCTCTATAATTGATGGGCCAGATTCATTAGATTAAAATGTGGCACATAACTCCAGGTCAGTGTAGTCTAATAAGTGCCCATCATTTATCTCCCTATCATCACTTTACCACAGTCAAACATGTAAAACAACTCCTAATGTCCTCCTCAGTCCCTTATGGGTGGTTCTCCCTGTTATCATCATTGCCTCTATTCTGTGGGGACCTTCTCTGGAGACAACATTTTCATAGACCTTTGACCTAAACCATATTTTCCATTTGAATGATCTGACTTGTGAATATTTACAAGCATATTTAATGTATAATAGATCTCATCTGTGTGTATCGGGAGCCATTTTCTGCTCTGTCAGGTCCTGGCATCAGCCTTGGCCCTTTGCTTGAGGTAATTTTGACCCAATTTAAAAGGAAAATGACCTGTGCCTCATTTAGGGCCAAGTAGTATGCATACGTTTCCCACAAGTCCCGTGGGCATACATGTTTATAACAAGAAAAGCTGGCAGTCTCAAATGTAAACATCTTAGTACTGTAATATTATTGTATCAGTAAAGTCCCAGAAGGTGGAAGATTTAATAATGTGGGTGGATTATATAAGAGAGAGAAATAAAGCAGTAATTTGAAATTGTTTGGGGACCTTTTGTGTCAATGGTTATGGAGGCTAAGGGACAACTCTGTTCCCTCAGGCCACTGTTAAAAAGGCAATGACTTTTGTTGTACATACACAGCATTTTGGAATCTACATGCATTACTAGCACCACAGGCTTATTTTGTGTGATTACTAATGCATAATATATTTTTATTTTATTGAAGCACATGGAGAAAAAAAATGAATAAGGGTTGTGAAGAAGAATGTCTTACCGAAGAACAATAATATTCATTTGCTGTTGAAACAGATCTTGGTTTGATTCTCGGGTGCTTATACAACGATGGGATTTTTAATCTCTTTCTTGCCAATGAAAGTGCCAGTAATTGCTATATTTTCCTTTTTGTTTCAAGGACCTTTGATGATCCCTTGGCTTGCATCAGAGGGCAAAGTCATTAGTGGAGAAATGAGCTCAAGTGAAGAGAAAGAAATTGCAGGGCTTCCAGCATGATTGGAAACTTACAGTAATCAACAGTGTGTACTTTGTTACAATAATTTGAATTTAATTTTCAATATATATTTGACAGATAAAACACAATTAATATGTACTTAGAAAACTGGTTAGGTCAGTCTCCTTATACTGTTTAAGCAATAGCTAATATTATATATACATATGATAAATACAGCTACAGTAACTGTGAGATACACACACACACACACACACACACAAGCACATATATAAATAAATATATATATATATAGATAGATAGATAGATAGATAGATAGATAGATAGATAGATCAGAATCAGAATCAGGCTTTATTGGCCAAGTATGCTCACACATACAAGGAATTTGTTTTTGGTTACACAGATGCTTGCAGTGCACGAAAAATACAGTAAAGAAACATTTGTAACATTTACTATGTGTAATTTATATTTTTTTAAAGTGCAGTTTTGTGCAGTATAAAAACTATAGAAGTTATAAAAATATATAAATAAATTGTTCAATTGTTCATGACAATAATTGAAGTTGGAAAAAAGCTTCTCTGTAGCCTGGTCGTAAGGGTCTTCATGTGCCTGAAGCGTCGGCCTGATGGAAGGCACCGAAACAGGTGACGGCCAGGGTGAGACGGGTCGGTGATGATTTTCTCTGCACGCTTCCTGGTTCTGGAGGCATGCAGGTCCAGCAGTGCGGGCAGCTTTACACCGATGGTCCTCCCTGCAGACTTGATAATGCGCTGCAGTCTCTTGCTGTCGTGTTTTGTGAGAGCACTGCCCCACACTGTGATGGATGTGGTGATGATGGACTCTATGATGGCTGTGTAGAACTGCACCATCAGCTCTTGGGCTAGGTTGAACTTCCTCAGCTGGTACAGAAAGTACATCCTCTGTTGAGCCCTCTTGATGACGGAGTTGATGTTGCTGTCCCACTTCAGGTCCTTGGAAATCGTTGTGCCCAGGAACTTATAGGACTCCACAGCCATCACAGTCCTGTGTAGGATGGTGAGTGCTGGCAGGGTTGGGGGGCTCCTCCTGAAGTCCACGGTCATCTCCACTGTTTTTGCTGTGTTCAGCTCCAGATTGTTCTGACTGCTCCAGAGGACAACCTGATAAACCACCCATCTGGAAGCAGACTCATCACTGTCTTTGATGAGAACAATGACTGTTGTGTCATCTGCAAACTTCAGGATTTTAACAGAGGAGTCCATGGAGGTACAGTTTTTGTGTACAGCGAAAAGAGCAGTGGGGAGAGTACACAACCCTGTGGAGCACCCGTGCTGATGGTTCTGGTCACTGAAGTACACTTTCCCAGCCTCACCTGCTGTTTTCTGCCAGTAAGAAAGTCAGTTATCCACTGGCAGGTGGAGGCTGGTACGCTTAGTTCAGTCAGTTTGCTGTGTAATTGTCCTGGAATTGTCCTGGATAGATAGATAGATTATCAAAAGGAGTGCAGTCGTACTGTAACACTGGCTTATATATACCTTGTGCAGATTAATAACTGATACTCAAAGTTTAGAGATGGATTTTCAAACGTCATGTTCAAAAGTCAGAATTTGATTTCAAAACATAATCAAAAGTGTTCATTAAGTTTGGCTTACATAATTTGTATTTTTGCACAGTTCTGACAGTAAAGCAAAATGAAAGGTAAACTAACAAACACATATTAACTTTGTAAAGCTTAGTACTTTCCCTGCCTCAACAAACAATTAATATCAAACCAATAGAAAAATTAAACTAAATCTACATATACCCATAAACATTTATAACTCATCATAACCTATTGGGAAAAACGGCTCCAATGAGCTGACAAAACGTATTTTGTCCCAGAATTTTTTATAATCAGAAGCTCAATTATTTAAAGGTAGTAACAAAATGCTTTTATAGGTTTTGTAATTAAAAATGTTAAAACTATTAACAATTCAACACTAGTACTACTACTAATAATATTAATAAATAATATATTTATTTGTATAGCCCTTTACAATATATAACCAAAGTGCACAAATGTCCAAAGTTGTTAAAAACTTAAAGCATATGAAGCATAAGTAATAAAGTTGTGTAAGGATAATTCCACAATAGAGAGTAGTATAAAAGTATAAATATTAATATTAAATAACTGAATGTAAACAAACAGAAACATGTAAAATATAAAACTCTCTAATTCAAGTAAAACAGAAAATGCTTTCTTAATTTGAAAGTAAAACTCTTTAGACATCAACTGAAAATTCATACTATATTTCATCAATTTCAGATGATTAATAGTTTTTAATTAGCTGCTCCTTTTTAAAGTTGCAGTTTTATTTTAGGTCTGATCAATATACAGGTTAATATAAACGAATAAACTTGAAATTTAAATTCATGGATCTTATTATACAGTCAAAATATGGACATTGTTCCGACTAGAGACTAAACATAAACTACAAGTATAGTTACACTGCAATCTTTTGAAGATGGTCTTATCACTCAGACAGCAAGGGAGCGGCAGTATATATATATATATATATATATATATATATATATATATATATATATATATATTATATATATATATATATATATATATATATATATATATATATATATATATATATATATATATATATATATATATATATATTTAAACTAGTATAAACCATTTTTATTTAAATAAATGTTGTTATTTTAACAATATATTATTATGTGTTAAAGTACAAGTTTTTTAAATATGTAATGTGTATTTATTAGCTTTTAAATACATTTAAAATTAATTTACATTTTTAACACATAGTTTTTTATTTTATTTTTAGTTTGAGAATAAGTAGGTTCGGCAGTCTGAAACACCATCTGTATAAGACGCTAAAAATACAGAGCAGTTACATTTCACACAAGCTAAACTATCAATATGTTTTATGCTATAATCCTGCAATCATCATCAAGTTGTTCAGGGAGGGGGGGGGGGGTAGGAACATGTGAGATATGAAATCCTGTCAATCAAACTGCAGCATCCAACAGTCTGTTGCGGCTGAGAGATGGTGGTTCTTTCATGTAAATCACAGACATTAGAAATAAAAGACAGGCCTGTTGACTTGTTTCATGCTGGGAATCAGTGGCCCAGCATGTGTTGCTCTGTCTTTGCTTCAGTCTCCTGTGGAACCACTGTCCCCTGGGTCCCCAGCATTGCTCCCTGGAGTGCACTGCATATAATTACCCACAATCCACCCTGAAACAGCTCTCATTTACAGTAATCAACAGTCTGCACTTCAAAGGATTCATGTGGCATCAGATACCAAAAGCCAGTGTGTGTTTATTACAAACGACTATTATTATTATTGCCTCAGAATTACATCTATACACAACAGCGGATGACTGTGTTAAACAAGGAGATGATAAGAAGCTTCTGTGTGGGTAGGTGTGCGCTTGTTTTGTTTTTTTAACCCATTAAGGGATGATGAGGGGAAAGATGATCCCCTATATGGTGTTAAGAACTTCAAAAGCAGGCTCAGTTCAATATGAGTTCCAAACAACTGCGGCAAAAGCCTCGGATGCTTAATATTATACAGGAAGATGTGAAGAGAATGAAGGGGGTGTGAGGCTCATCAAGGGCCTAAATTTACATGACCAACAAACCCAGGCAGCAAGAAAAAAAAATGCAGGACCATTTGGCAGACGTGATGGTGGTCTGTGCAATAATGGTCATTATCATAAACAGAAACCATCATTAGGCTTGATTTCAGATAACGGTCAGCGTGGAAACCATTTTATACCAAGAAAAGGCTCTCCCCATTAAGGACATATTAAGTGAATTAACTCACATCATGATTAGGAAACCACTGTGTGGTATTGCCTGGAACATAATGTACTGCTAATGTGAAGTGATTTCTCTTGACTGGAGACAAGTTGGCCACTTTACATCCATAATTATCTGTTCCAAAATTTCAAAACGATCTCCATAGCATAGACAATGTTGTTTGCTGCTGGGAAACATGTAACATGAATGTTTATCTTTGTAATCTATGCTTGGTAATATTACAAATGTTGCATGGTGTCATATGCGCATGCTTTTGTTATTCTAACATGATCTTCATTTACTTTGTTTTTTGTCCTTATTAACGCTAACCAAGGTTCAAAAACTATGGTGCTTGGATTCCTTTAGGGGATACTTACAGAACAATTCTTAAAAAAAACTAATATACTGTAGATGAATGATAAAAGCACACTAATCGCTGTTTTATTTTGTAAACTGTTAAAATTATAAAGGCAGTGGAGAATATTTGAATTAACATTAATAAGTTAGTAATTGCAACTAACTCTTTGTACCATTACAAGCTAATTATAAATTTAAAAAAAAAATCATTTAATTTCAACATTCTACATTTTTAGTTTATATAAAAAATTAGATACAAACTAAGTGGTACAGCAACCATATTTAATTTTGAGATTAAGGATGATGTAAAAAATTAAACTTTTTGTCTTTCACTTGGGTCGCATTATTTAAAAAAAAAAAGCAATAATTAAACTATATATTTTAAATAAACAACATATCACAAAATACTGAAATAGTCCAACTCTGGTTTTGCTGCTGTATTTGCTGTACTCAGAAAAGTTGTGTTTTCTCAGGTGCTACAAAAAAGTTAAGGCTATACTGAACATTGAAAGGATGAGATAAAATCCTCTTCTATGTTTTTGAAATCTACACACCAGGTTTTTGGCCTCTGTCGCTGCCTTTCTCCACTGAGGATATATTTGTGCATGCTAAATATACAAGTCTTCTGTAATTCCTCAACAACTTACCCCTTGGCAAAATGGCTGCTGTGCATCCAGAGAGAACACCTTCAGACATGACATCCCCCATTCTCTGGTGGGAAGAACAGCATCCTCCACAGAAGCTGCTTCTGACCCTCTGGCACTGTTGGGCCTCATCATTGCCGGTCCATTAGGGACGCTGGAGCAGGTCTCAGAATCGGCATGGCTGCACCGCATTACTCCTACCGCTCATTGCTGGCAGGTCCCCTAGTGGCCAGGTCATGTCAAGGCATGGGTGCCCTGTGAGTGAGCTTGTACCAGGTCTGCCCTTGACATGCCCCCCTCCTCCTCTTCTCCGCCTTTACTCCTCCTCCTCCTGCTTTCCCTCCTCCATGGAGAAGAGAGAGCAGACTGTCCGGATGGGGCACTGGGGGTGCCAGCTGGTGCCAGCTGCGAAGGGAGATATCCAAGGTGGCGGACACCTGTCCTAACTTGCGGCCCCAGCTCCCACAATGCATCTGGTGCAGCCCTGCAGACCCATCGTGGGGAAATGAGGCGCTAACCTTGAGGAGAAATGCTCCCAGCGACGCATTAAGAGAGGCCCTAATTGCCGAGTGCCAGCACTGCCAAATGACATTAGGAAGTGCTGTCGTTTACTTTAACATAATGGCTCAGCGTGTTTTTTGGCTAAACTTCCTTCTGCTTCTCTAAGGTGTTTCGCCAGAGTCGCCATTTTGGTTTTGTCACGGCCAATGAAGGGACGACTTAAGTATGAATCTTAAGAACAGAAGTTCCAAATACATCCCAAATACGGCATCGAAATCTGAAATCTAACCAAATGATTACAAGTATACAAAATATCTCACTATATCACAAAACTGCTATTTGTGAATAGGAAAAATAATTTCCACAAAAAGAGTAACTTATAAAATTATTTATTCCCCTTTTTTTATGACGAAAATATGTTTGTGTGACATGACCATTACAAAGAAATACTAATATAGTCCACTCAGTGTGATTAAATTAAACAAGCATGCTCATTACATTATGCATACTGTAATAAGAATAGCCCTGACCGGTCTGTGGCAGTACAGCAGGCCCCACAGAGACTGATCACATGTTTCACTGCTGTGCTAGATTTTTGGGGCACCCATTAGCAGAACAAAAATCACCTTTGATTTAATGAAAGGTCCTCATTTGCTTACCGGCTTCCCTCACTTACGGGTACATAGTTAAATTAAGCACCCGTAGCCCATCGCCCCCTCCCCCTTTTACTCCTCTCCACTGTTGCCTCTATTCGAAGGAGACACTGTACCCTTTCCTGCAGTATAATGCTGTGATGATTCTATGATCTGGTGTTCCAAGTCTGCAGGAGTGTCAGAATTCCACTGCAAGGTGCTTCTAATTGCAGATACACCTCAGCACTTGAAAGTAATGAATGTGAGCATGGCAAAACCTCCAAGGATCAAACGCTAGTAATACATCATCAGTTCTGAAAAGGGTAATTCGTTTTCCTTCGCGAAGCAAAATATTGGAAGTTCAGATAGGGGATTTTATTATAAATTTATTCTTCCCCAATACATGATTTTTTTGTAATTGAAGTGCTAAGAATAAAGTAACCCATATAACTATGCAAGAATGCTATGCATCTATTGTCCATTCTTGGGATTTGATTATGTAAATACTGCACAACAAGGTTGAGTTCTTGTCAGATACATTTTAGTGGTATTTTTGATTGAATTTGAAGCAAAGTATTTTCCAAGATCTTTGCAAATCACTCCTTATGTTGTCTTATCTTTGATCGATTGTGTTATTTACTAAACTTTTAGCAAGCTTAACTCCTGAAATTTGTTTCGAGTTTTCTTTCAGATAAATCTTCATCATGGTGGCAAGTTTGTAAGTTTTTAATTGATTAAATTTCAGATTTTAAATTGAGAAAACATTTGTTGCATTTTGTGTTCCCACACTCAGAAAGACCCATGCAAACCATCTAAATGTTTTTGCTAAACTTTACTTCACCTGATCCCTCTGTAGAGCATCAACTCCATCCACCAGCAGGTAATTGTGCCACAGGGACCCAGTCAAAATAAGTCCGGCAGTTCACTAGAAGACGGCCTCTTGCTGCTGGTTGACCCCTGTATCCACCAATCTGCTGACCCTGAGAGCGTCGGGGTAAGAAGTTCAAAGCCCAGCTGTCTGCACATGATCTCTCCGTCTAGGCCATGGTCGTGCACCATGGGGGCCACGTCCCCTGCTGACTAAAACTGGTCTTTTCTCAAACAAAATCAGGATATGCCATGCTCCTTTAATTGTGTTCTAAACAACCTAAACTCAGTTGAGCACAAAGTGTTTGTGTGTTAGCAGGATGTAATTTACAACCTTGTGATGAATGCAGGCTACCAACCTCGTGCAGGGACCAGAGTTTGGGCTGCTCATGGCATCTGCTCATACGGGCCGCTGAGGAGGAGGCATAACAATGTGCCATTCACGGGCCAGATGATGTCCAACTGTGAAGAAGAGCTTGCACAGGAAGGGCAATGGAAGGGCAAAATGACAGAAGAGGTTGATGGACTTCACAAAAAAAAGCTAAATCTAACCTAAAAAAACATGACAGAAAAAATAATTATATGTAGCAATTTCACTAAAGCACATTTGTAGATTACATATTTAAATTCCATTTTCAAGACAAATCAAAGTTGTGGTTTGCAGTTAAAGCCAGGTCTCAAAGAACTGTCATTGGTAGGGTACAGTCAGGAGGTGGCTACCCCCTCGGGGAAGGGAGAAAGTGCTGGGGGGTCTTAGGTGTAAAATCCAAGGAATTTCAGCAGCTGATAAATGAGGCTCTTCCTAACTGCATATGGTATGTGTTTTAAACTGACTCCCCCTTGGCCCTCCTTGCAGCCAGCCATCCTTCATGAAGAGTTCAGGGGCCCTCTGCTGCATGGAGCCCTGTTTTGTTGCCAAGACAGGCCCCCTGCATAGGCTGCATATGGGACTGTATGATGACTGGCTTGGCTAGCTTTCATGAATTGTTATGGTGGTGTTATAAAGGCTTCACATCGGGTCACTGTTAATTCACACTGACTTTGTAAGCTATTAGTTTTACAGAGAAAATGGTTTTGTCACTCAGGATATACACCTGCTACATGAGAATAACAGAACCGAAAGTCTAATATGTCAAAAAGGAAAATCAGTCAAAAGGCATAAAATTAAATGACATCTGTCTGACAGTTTCTTAATGTAGTCTTGAAGTCAGGACAAACCCGAAAACAGCTTTGACACCACCTTTCTTTAAATAGATTCCACTTATCGAAAGTGGAAAGCCCCTCTCCACAGAAAAAAAGAAAAGAGACATGGGGATGACACTATGAACTTCTCGACATCAACAGCAAGACTTGTAAATTTTACCAAGTGACAGTAAGGTGACCTTTTTGGAGCAATTGGCACTTAGTATCAGTCATTTCTCCAGGTTACATCTGACTGTTGGCCATAGTGGTTCTTCACTGTCCTTTTCGGTATTCTTTCAACCAGCCAGCTGGACACATATGCCCCCCGGTTATTCCTTTAGATCTTTACCACCTCTGTTATAACTCCACCCCACTCCCTCAGTCTTTCAAATGTATTCTACTCATTGTTTACTGTACATGCGGGTCCACAGTAATAATAAATAAGGAGCGTGTGTGCTGTGCCAACATGATTGATTACGACAGGGAGGCAAGGTCAGGATGGAGGAACAGGCTAGGGCTGTCCGACTCATTGAGTTAACACTGTATCCGTATTGTATGAATGTCACCAGCGATCCTGTGATTTATTACTACAGCCACTGCTCAATTCTCCTTTTTTGCCTCCCCCCTTCTTCTGGTACCTGACCGAGATACAGGATCTGAGTAAAAATGTGGACAAAATTCAGTATGCCAGTGAGCAGGTTACCCTGTTATTGTATTCATGCTATTAAAAAATATTTTTAAAATATTTTTTTCTAGATAATTATAGAAAAAAAGTGTGTAACCTTTGTAATGAGACAATTTAACTTGAAGTTAATAATAACTATTTGGTAAATTATTTCTCATGAGGATTAATAATGCATAACACAAACACACCATTTAATATTGTGTGCATTTCATTTAGTTTTCATTTAGTTAGACTTTTTTTTTTATTCCGATTACAACACATTTTTTTAATGAGATCTTGCCTAAACTTACCTTATTCTAATTATATCTAAACTCAAATAAACTAGTTTTAACTAATCAGTTTTACGTTGTCTTAGGCTATAGACAAACAAATGATACTTCAGACATAACATAAAAGTAAAAAACACCAGTCACAATCAGTGGTTCATTGCCAGCAGAATACTAATTTGTAAGTAGAATTCTTTAAACTAGAATATTTGTCACCAGCATTTAAAACCTGCAAATGCATGTCAGTCAACACCTAACACACCTGATTTATGAGAAAACATTTCCTGAGCAAATAAATACGTGTGTACACATTCAACAGAGACTTGTTACCATTTCATCAAAACAACCTCTTATCTTTAAGTTGATGGTTGAAGTAGTAGTAGGTTGTATCAATGCGCTGATAATGAGTTAGGCGGGATCATTTCCAAAGGACAAGCCTAAGGCTAGATAAGCACAGGGGGTCACCATCTGGATAGAGTTGCACAAATCACAACTTTTAGCAAAATCCAACATTCTACTCAACTCCTTCTGGTCTGGGAGTGAGTGAATGTGTCTTGTATAATTATGCACTATGCAATAATCAGCAGCCTTTTTTAAGTATAGAAACATAGAGTTGTTTTTTTTTTGCAGGTAAAACCTTGCAAAATTCACCAATGATCTCTTGTATAAATGTAGATAAGCATTATGTGCTTATACCAGTTTTTATTCCATGAACATGAAAAATTTTTAATTACATTTGTTCCAAAATCAGCTAAGAGTAGCATTCCATCTCTCCATCTCCAGAATTTATTCTCTTTTCTGAAAACTCTCTGTTTTAAAAACCTAATCAGAAATCACATAATTATGTCTCAGGAAGAGGAAGCATTACGAAATTTTATTCAAAAAACTGAAACCTTCTTAAGTCTAGGCTCTATGACAGTTTTCAACTTAATACTCTGTTATATTATTCATCAATAACACAACCCACATTTAAATATAACTTTTAACGTTCACTGTACAATGAATAAAAATAAAGGATGACTGAAGAAGCATCAAAGCTAGATTCTAATCCGCATGTTTTGCTAGAATTTGTTCCCAAAAGGAAGTCAGATAGATTTTTTAAGTGTACTTGTACCAACTATATTTGATCCCTAATTTAAAAAATCCTTCAAATGCCTTTCAGGTTTTTTTTCACTGTGTATGTATTATGTATATGTATTTACATCTTTCTATTTTACCTATAGGTAATACAGCACCTATATTAAATATATCGAAAGAAAAATCTGAAAGGACTGACAGAATTGTTTACTTGCATGAATACCCAACCTCCCCCACACACACAAAAAAGTCATTGTCACTTTGTGACGATATATACTGAACTACTCTTTCTTTTGAGAGGATCTAACCTTTCGTCTTGGACTGAATACACAATGCCCCCCTGGACCCCTGGACTGCTCACTCTTTAGTGCATGTCAAGAAGACACCAGTCTGAACTATTTCCTCTGGGAGGTGGGTAAGCAAGCGCCACGCTCTGTCAGTTAGCGTAAAATGTTTCAGACTGAAGATGGATGGAGATGATGTGTCACTGTGGCTCAAACGGGCTTTCACTGCTGCCATGGCCATGTCCTGGTCACATCAACCCAAGCGACCGAATCGCTAGGACCTGTCCTTCCTTTTGAGTTAGCATATACACTACATGACAGAGCTTTTGGCCTTCAGTCACTCAGGGCAGCAAGAAATGGAAGAAAAGGTCATTTTTGTATGGTAGGTCATCTGGATCAAAGGGAATACTTTGATTTGGTTGATTTATTTTGTTTTACGGAACTTTTGCTGTTTTGCTTGCAAAAAGAAAATTCACATCATTGTCCATCTTGTGCAGCTTAATTTCCAAAAGCAGAAAATCACATTTAAAGCAAACCACCTGAAAGTCTTGAATGGTACTGACAAGAGGAGGACGCTGACATGAAAATTCTTGGGGTGTTGACCTCATTCCTTGACCCCCCGCCCCTCCAATATGTTTCCACAAGCAATTCCATAACTCTCCAGCCAACATTTAAATGCTTCCTGTTTGACAGGAAGTTCCACATCACTCTGTGGGACAAGGGCTAATGTTCAACTGTGCGAAACGGCAGCACGCTTTTTTACCTCCCCTTATGGAAGACTACACCGACACGTATGCATTCATAGAGCACCATGTGAGCATTGGCCATTTTGGTCATGTTCACATGGTGGTTCTCAAAGTGTATCCCCTTATTTGAGCCATAGGTGCAGCATGCATCTGCCTTACACACTCGCTCAAGTAAAAGCCTATGTGTGACAAGATATTTTTCTCACACTTTCACTCTCCCTCTCTGTGTCTCTTACTTACTCACTATTTCACTGTGTTGTTATTGGAATGTGTGTGTGTGCTGGTGCGGACTGTGAAACTGATGAATGACCAGCCATGGCAGATTCATAGTCCGGATCTTGGTGCAGCTGGAGAGGAAACTAATGGCAAGCTGGGACTATGGAGGTCTCAGAGCTAATACCTGTCTCTTCCATCAGGAGACCTGGGGGCATTTTTTTACACCCAGCCAAATAAGAGCCAGCCCCCCACCACCACCAGCACTCCTACTTTTAACACCTTCCAACCCCTCGTTGCTACTCCCGCAACATAGACCCCTTCTTTTTACGCACATACACATGCACGCAGAGACACAAACATGCAGTCAAGCATTTGGCCACATACAGATGGACACAGGCACACCCCTGCCGAGCTCCAAACTGTCCAAGCTGTAGGGTGCTGGGGGAAGACTTTAACAGTGAATGGGTGGCCTTACCAGTGGCGGGCATCAGCTGTCTGAGTGTAAATCCGTGGCAAAGGAGGACAAGATTGGGCACTTTGCAGGACACTGGATTTTAGTCGCCCTGCAGAGCAGCCACACCATGATGTGTCTTTTGTGTGTAATGGAGGTAAAGTAACGCAGCTTGAGGTGGTGCCAGTGTAGGTGTTTGGATTGCACTCATTTTCCCAGCGTCCAAAGTTTTCTACTAAGCCCATGTCTCAAAACATACATTGTTTGCTGTCGTACTGCATGCCTCCAAGTGTTATCCTCATTAGTGTTCTATATTACACTCATCCTGAGAGCAGGCTGTGAAATAGAATCAGAGCGGTAGTGGAAGTCATTAGTCAGTTTTGAGTGTGCATATGTTCAATTGACCTGCAGTATGTAAATTCCTGCAATGCTGGCCTTGCATATGGGCTGCTTGCCTCACTGGAGGCCCGTCCAGCATGGTGCCTCATTACGGAGCGGCTTTCCAGAGTCCTCTCTGTTAATTAGAGAGCCTTTGTCTGTCATGTGACTATGGTACTCTGACACTCTGAGGTCATGGTAAGGACTTATGGATCTTCCTACAAAGTCAGTTTGTCTATCTGTCAACTTGCGCCAGACTGACTTCCTATTTTTTATTTTTTTGTGTGCTCGTTGGACAGATCTTCGATTAAAAGTTGTGCTCATCTGTCAACTTTTGTCGTTTTGAAAAAGAGTTATCAGCTTCCTAAGTTATCAGTGTTTTCTGAAATGGTACTCGCTTTCTGTGAAAAAATATGTTTTGTCCCCACTTTTTTCTATCTTTTCACCTGCTTGTCGGACCTGCAAGGCACTCGGAGGGAATTATCTCCAGGGGTAACAACAACGCACTGTCAAGATAGCCAGCATCCTGCGGCTTAATTGTTATTAATTTACTGCAATTAAAATGTTTCTCTCTGTCTGTTTTTTATGCTTTGACAAGCATGGATATTGTTTACACGCAATGAGAAACTGTTGAAGAACATTTCCAAGCAATGTCACTGTCTGTGCAAAGCTCCCAGCAATTCCGGCACACATCGCGATAAAGCCCATATTTGAATAGGAGCGGATATCAAACACATTCATTAGGTTACATGCTTCACTTGATTAATTATATCTGAAGAAAATTGCGGGCACTTCGGATCTTAGTCTGGTAGTATCGCCATGTACCATGGATCCCTAATTTCCAAAAGAAAAAGGAGGGGAGGAGGTAGAGGGGGGCTGAAGGGGATTTTTTCCTCTCCCTCTCTCTCATAGTCTATCCCGGACAGCCTGCCTCTCTCCCCAAGGAAATGAACGTATTCAAATGTATCTCCATCAATGAGC
>JAVLVB010001296.1:1347804-1358980 GCA_032876305.1 Orestias chungarensis
GGGGGGCAGATGGCGAGAGGGAAACTGGGGATGCATTAAGTATGCATGGAAGATGGAAAAAAAAAAGTTTACAGATAATTGGTGCGGTTACTGAGGGGCTAAAACAACACTGCTTACCTTAGTTAACATTCTGCCGGCTAAACATGGCTTTTAAAGGAGATACATGCATTATACCTCTCTTCTACTGTTTACAAGATAAATAAAGACATTTCATGAGAAAACTGAGAGACCCCAAACATAATCATAATAATAACTCGAATTACAAATGCCACATCTTTTTCAGGGAGTATGTATTAGCATATGAATAATAGATGTTTGTTTATTTTTATTTCCAAATTGTGCTTCCTTTTCTGATGTAATAGGAGGAAAAAAAAGAAACCCAAAGCCTAACTGTTTTGCTATCCTACAACGCCAAGGGGTAATTACAATATTTTCCCAGAGTGAGAGGAATAAAAGAAAACCCTCCCCTTCTTTGATAATGTTGCAGAAACATATTTACTGAGCACCACTGCTTGTGATTTATTAATATTAGAAGACAGCTTTTGTGTGCAGTGTTTTTGAGTGATTAGCCCAGTCGGCTACAGTGAACAAACTCGTAAGTGGATTAAATTATCAAAGTGGAATAAATCTAATGGTAAAAATGTTTATTGGAAGTGAAGGACTTCATATTCACGGTGTCGTCAGATTAGGGAGCAGATGGTCACCCTTATGCCAGCATTGCTGTGCGAACACTCATGTCAGAGGCCATACCTTTACCAATAATATGAGCATATTTCTGGACAACACACAATTGCATTGGATACAGTGGATTTATCTAATTAATCCAATCATCCCTTTTGGATAGGGATTTTTGTGCCCACTGGTCTTCTCCTTTCTGACTGAGATTCCCGTCTTTGTGCCAGGCATCCAGGCTGCCAGCCTAAGAGGCTGGTCTCCTTCTCAAGGAGACTGTTATGACCATTGGTTCTCGTGCCAACCTCTGGCTGCGGCAAGTAGATAGGAAGCGCAGAGAAAAAAAAAAAGAAAAAGAGAGAAATACTAACAACAATACACGCATGCTCTCATAAATGCAGTTGTAAACTTGATATATACACGGATCTAAATATTCTACACACACACGTCATGAGTAAACAGGGATGCCACTCTGCGATCTACCTAATCTGTGATCAGATAAACTACAATAAAAGCAAGTCTGGCAATAGAGGGCACGGACTATTATGAATGATCTGTATGTCACTCAAGCACAAGTGCACACAAACAGCCATGCAAACACGCACACTTACACACAAAGGAGGCCCCCTCACACTCTTATTTGACTTTGTGTGTGCTTCGCTGGGTTTATTATGACAGGCTGAGCGGCGGGGAGGGAATTAAACTGTTAAGCAGACATCAGAGGCTGTCTAATGTTTAATGCAGGAGCCGGGGCATGTGCTGACTGATAATGAATACAAACAGGCCAACGTCTTATTTGTTGTGCTTTTCATTGGGAATGACTCGGGTGCTTGACATCCAGGGCTAATGTACTGTACGGGGCTATTGTTACAACCATCCTGTTATGCTTGCTTCCATATCTCTTTCTGTTTTTTTTTCTCTCCCTCATTTTTTTCTATATTTATGCTTCTTCTTTTATTGTGCTGATTCTTCAAAGCTACTCTGACACTATCTTCATGCAGCAAGCCCATCTTTGCCACAATGTGACAGAATAATGTTGTAAGTCCTGTGGAAACAAAATCTCCATCATGATAATGTGTTGATGGGATGTGGTAATAGTTGTTAAAAGGTCACCCAGTGTGCCGTAATTGGCTCTTTCATACTCCACTACGTTTACTACGACAGAAGGCATGACCTCGCTGGCAGAGATGGTAAATATGCCATCTTGAGAGTGTAATTATACAAGCCAAGCCTTCTTGGATCCCTTTCCCCCCGCCTCCTTTGCCCTTGTGTGCTAGTCGCTTTCCTTACAGTCCCACTTTAGATGTCCAAATGTAAGTGTAAGTTGGCATGTTCAATGAAACAAAGCTGCAACACAATACTGTACCAATGCCACGATTGGCAGTTGTACAGAATTGTTAGCAATGGGCAATTGTTAAATGAAGACCTGCTTTGAGGATGGCATCGCTTTAAAAAAATATCCAGACAATTCATTTCATACACAAAAGGTTTCGTCAACTTTATGAAGACAAGGAAAAAAGGTATTACACAAACAATACAGCCTCACATCCTATGTATTAATAAGTGAAACACAAACACGTATACAACGTTTCATATAACAATGTATATAAAACATTGTATGTGTGTATATATATATATATATATATATATATATATATATATATATATATGTATGTGTATGAAACATTGTATCATTTGTATTACTTGGTAACAGCACTGGGAGTAAATATTAAATAACAACCCTACATAAATATTTTTCAAAGACAACAGCCTCGGCTCTGCCTCTAATTAGTTCAAACATACAATTAGGAGATGTGATTTATGTTTTTTGGGCTTTAGGTGTAAAATTAAATCAATACTGTAATTAATACAGTGATACAAAGGGACTCTAAGTAAAAAAGCCTAATTACCAGTAAACATGTACACAAGATGCAAGCAGTCTTACCGGTAACTTGGCTCTGATGACATTTGAGTTTTCTTTTTTTTTTTCTGTCTTTTATTTATTTTAAAATTCCATGAAGAGATATTAAATTGTCTCCATTAATCAAAATAGTGTTTACTCCATGTTTTATTTTATTGCATTATTGCTTTGTTTTTGTAACACAAGTATTTATTTTCAAATTAATATTAATAATTATCTTCAGCTTTTGCATCATTGTTCTGGGTCAGTTATTAGTTTATTTTGTTCTAAAATAATTGTCTGTATTCTTTTTTTAACAGGGGGTTCCATTAAAAAAATTACTACATAAAAAACATGTATTTAAAAAAAAAGCCAATCTATTGGCTGTCTTCTCCCTTCAAGGCCTTGCTGCATTAATATTTACCTACAACATTTATATATAGATAAAATCAAGGAATCAAGGAATCAAGGAGTCAAGGAATCTTTATTTGTCATCACATCACATGTGGTACATGAGGTGGGACGAAAATTCTAATCCCCCGGTCCAGTTAAATAAATATATTTCCATTGTTTGTTCTAATATCTTATTTTGTTTAATTTTAAATCACTGAGATAAATCAATTGTCAATTATAAATCATTCCAAAATTATTTTTTTTCCAGACTGATTGATTTTAAACGTTTCATAATTATTTAAGTTTTTTCATTTTGATAGGCAAAAATATTATAAAAATATTTGTTTAACTAATTTTGCAGGTATGCTGTTTAATATTACTTGAGCTCAGTGTAATAGGGGATACAGATCCATAGCACCTCCCTGTGGCACTGACCATTTTGTTCTGTTCTCTGTGAACTGACTCCACTTCCAATATCTTATCTTACATCTGTTCTACTTATAGTCTGTTCTTATGTACCTCTCGAGGATTTTCTTGCCATTTTAAGATTATCCTGGTAAATTACATCATCATAAAACATTAAAAACGAGCGTTTCTTGGTGAAAACTTATCATCCGCTCTGACAATATGCTTCATTCAGTTTAGGCGGGTATTGAAAACCGCTGCCATCATTGTAACATTGTTATGGTAACTGCTCGAGTGAAGTCACCAAATCTTATTGTAAAATCTCCAACAATATCATAATAACACTTGGAAGCGGGGGCAGCAGAGTTTGACAATAATATATCTGTGGAAATCTTTCCCCCTCCTCTCTCCAGATCCTCAGTGAGAGGCACATCAGAGGAGACATTTGCGCTTTATGAAGTGCATTCATTTGGCCATTTGCCATGTTTCCTCACCAGAGGACTGCTATGATGAATGAGAGAAGAGAAGAAGCAGATTTTCTCTCCCACCTCTCGGCTTTCCCCTGTGATTACTAATACAGAGCCCTGCAACCTCCCACACTATATGAAAACTGTAGGCTTGCTCTCATATCCAGGGTAATCCTCAATTTCCCAGAATCATTAAACTGAGACTAGCATCTCTGATGTCTGCGGATACTTGACGTATTAAGATTATTATCATATGAACACCTTGTTTTTTTTAACCTTGGAAAGTTGTGAAGTTGCCTTAAAAAAGCTGATGTGGAACGCTGGCATAATAGTTTTTCTGGTTTGTTGAATTTGAAAATGAAAACCCCTGTTTATGTGGATAAGATAAATCACAGGAATCCTGCCCTCAACTGTTGTCACCGTGGAGAAAACAAACATCAAACAGGTATCGGATTCTGTGAGCCAGAAGTTTTGAGGCAAACTTTTAAACACCCTCTGTGTGCAGAAACAGTTTATTTTATTGCCTTTTAACCAACCAGCTATCGCCGTGCGCTTCGTAGGCTCATCGCTGCAACCACCTGAAATCTAGGCTGACGTCCCCGGTCTAAACTATCGGTAGCGGAAGACTCCCCAGCAGACCCTCCATAGCGTTTGTGGTATGGAAACACTAAAACTTTCAAATGCATCATTAACTGTTCACATAAACCCATGTTCCTGATTATGAATGCTACCCTTAGGTGAAATAGATAAAATGTATAAAGTCGAATTGCTGAATTCAGAGAAATAAAGTCAACTGCTACTGTGTTTTGGGGGGTTAGTTTGCTGCGGAGGGCGGACAAGGGAAATTTATGTGAGAGAAAAAATGTATGTTCAGCGGATCGGCTCCAAACCAAACATATAATATGTTGGTTTGCCCTCCCCTTCATAGCCTAAATCAGTTGTTCACAGTGTGTAATTCACTGACATCTTCACCATGCAGAAACTTAGGAGAAGGCATTCTCACACTTCCTCTGAGGGAAAGCATATACAGAGCTGGTACTGCAGCTAACCTGGCACCCCTTCAAACATCCAGGAGGGTTTACTCACGGATAGGGTTGTTTTGTAAAGGTAACACAAAATGCTAGAATCAAAACCAGAATAGCATTTTTGTACTTCACTTCATACCCACTTCGACCGCAATGTACACAGCAAGAGGATTTTCAGCACTTAAGGCGCTGTCTCCTGCAAGTTAATGACTAAAAATGTCCTGCAGCATTCCAAAACTGGAAGTGAGTGAGAAACACATCATGGCCCGGAGGGTTATATTAGGAAATATCTATGTGGTCTTCTACATAAGTCCTAGTGACAGTTTTGGAGGATGGGTCAGATGAAAGACAACAGAAGGAAATAAGGATCAAAAGCCATATGCCTTCCTGTATTCCTACTTGTTCTGAGGGCCATACATAGTGCATTGGATTCATATCAAGGTCTTTGTACAGGGAAGAGAGGGCCAACACGGAGTGGCCTTATTATTCTTTACTTCAATAACAAACTCACATCCCCCCGCCATCAAAGGCACGCATCTCCACAAGTGAAGATCGACATCATATATGAGTCATTCGTCTTCCTTGGAATTTAAATAACTCCTTTGAACAATGTCTTTGGTAAGATGTTGCCACATGCAAGTCCAGTTCCTTCCAATAGTATTCATCGGGGTACAACCATAATCTTCAATCTGTTTATTAGAGTTCACTTGTGTGAAATACAATTTTAACACAACTGTTTAATAAAAGCCTCATTAGTAAATTGTTAAAGCAGCATTAGTTAGATGAAGTTCTAAACCCACAAAAACATAACCACCTAAACAGATAAGCCAGCTAAGATGAACCACATTTACAGTAGAAAGGTAAACAAAAGGGCCATGGTTACTCAGGATGAGCTATGGATATCTGCACCTAAGGTCGATGAATTTTTCGGCAAGAAAGCTGGCAGGTATACTTACCACAATTCTTCAAATATGGAGGTGGAAACCAAAGTCCTGTAAAAAAAATAAGCCATGCAAAGTTCTGTTTTCAGTGTCGCACTTACCATTTGTTGAATGTAGCAAACTTGTACTAACCAACAAGGAAAAAACTATATGATGTAGACCTAAAGCTGCATATAAACTATGATACACGGCAGTGGCAACATCATGTTAAGGGGATGTTTTTTTTTTCTTCACCAGAGACAAGGAAGCTGGTAAGATTTAACGTCAAGATGGATGGACATAAATTCAGGGCAATCAATGAGGGAAGTGTTAGAATGGTCCAGTCAAAAGGGACCTAAGTGAATTTCAGAATTAGTGTCTACACTGGAAAGGTTACCTTTTTCAAGCATTGTCCAATATTGATGACTATTGCCAAATAGGTATAAAGCTGGTAAAGACATATCTCAAAAGATTTGGAGCTCTTATTAATTTTAATTAAAGTCAAAACTTTATTCATCCCAAAAGGAAATTAAACTGCAGCGAAAGGTAGTTTTATAAAGTACTGATCATGAAGTGTGAATATAGATGTTCGGCATATTTTTCACATTTTTAAAACCTAGACCATTTATTTAATTCCAATCCACAGTTATGCACTGGTATATAACATCTGAATAACTGAATTGAAGTTTATGAATGTGGTAAAACACAATAAAAATGTTTAAGGGGTGTAAATAAATATTATTTCTATGCTCTGTAAATCTGCATGGGATGCAAGCTACAACATTCATATAAGACAGTTCAGTTGCAGCCCCCACCTCTCCATGATCTACTCTCCAAACTATGTAGTGTAAGAAATGTGGCTTACTTTTCTTACTCTGAAAAACTACAACACATAACTTTTCATACCTTTCAATCAAGTCCTATTCGCAACCCAGTAACGACATTCCCTCCCTCGCTCTGAGTGACGATAACTAAGTTGTCCACATCCATTCCACACACTTATCTGTCCGTAGCCCATAAAACAGAAATAACGTGGAGGTTTACTCACAGTGAGGGGTTACTCTCAGACTGGACCTGGGCAGCCATTTGAATTGACAGGGCCGCCCATCATGCGCCTCTAACGGGGTCAGGGGGCCTTACGGGGACTTGATCCAGAGCGAGGCCAAAGGGACCGGGCCTTTAGAGAGGATGGATGGAGCAGTGGTAAGAAGGAAGGACAGGCTGATTACATCATTTTTCAGACCCACCAAAAGGCCCTGTAAGGACCTCTGGGCAGCTGGATTGACAGTTGGCCTCTCTGCTAATACATTCTGGTGTGATTTGTCAAAATGAAAAAAAAATTTCCAGCTGACCTATCTCGCTCAGCTGTGAGTGACTCAGTTGGTGAAACTTGGCGAATAAATGGGAACCCAAGTCATACCAAGCATTCATCTCTATGAAAAACCCCTACTTTGAAAAAATAGAAGTAAAACCTCACTAGAGTGAGGAAATAACGTTAGCGCAAACATGTCAGGACCGGAGTTAATCACCTCCTCTGTCTGCGACATATACTGTAGGTGGCGTCTGCTTCGGTTAGAGGGGAAGTGTTTTGTTTTTCTGCATTTCCTGAATATCTACAAATATTCCCTGAAGGCACACTGCAGCGCGATGTTGCGCCACCGGTTTTCAAGGCACAGACATTCCCCGGGGCCCCTCGATAAATCATCTTCCTTGTTTCTCCTGCGGGGAAAGAGACACCGTCACTTCTGGGCTTTGGGTGTCACATCATAGCTAAAAGATGCTAAAGCAAATCCGACATATCCTTCCATCTCAACGGGTAAGGTGAGAATCAACAAAGCGGGAAATTGTGAAATTAGAGTCAAGAGTTATACTTAAAAAAATCCACCAGATTAAAAGTGGAAGTTACAGATGCGTCTCTGTAAATTAGAACATTATCAGAAGATTAATTTCATTCAGCAATTTCTTAAGGAAAACACTAATTTATTATGCATATTTATTACCAATTGGGTTATATATTTTAAATATTTATATTTTGTTAATCTTGATTATTATAGTTTGTGTAATCCAGGAGCAATATAGTAAAATGTTGTATTTTTTGTAGTTTACAAAATGCTAGTTCTCTATATATCAATGGAAAGGTGAGTGGAAGGAAAAGTATTACAGCAACCTGTACCTGTGCAAAGAAGCCAAAAAAGAAAAGAAAAGATTTGATCCAAAAAAAAAATCCTTTTGAATAAAAGTACATTTGTATTTTCAGGAATCCCAAAGTCTGGAAGAAGAGGGGCGAGGTTCACATAGTCAGTGAGAATGTGTGGGGAAATGTAATTTTTTAGTGTTGGTCCACTGAGTTTTATCGAGTTCAAATTCAGCGCAGATGTCTGTAAGGGAAGCTCTTAGTACATCCCTCTGCTGACAATCAGTATCAAGTTGTTAATGTAATTTTGTAGTTGGTTCGGATACCCACACATTTAATTCAGTTTAATTCAATTCAAAAATACTTCATTAATCCCAAAGGTAAATTAAATGTTATTGTAACTCATATTATCAAAGATTTCCAAAGCATATGGTGCTGCGCTGGGAGGATCTCCTATAGCGGTCGGTATTACTGCAGATACGAACACACCTCCGAAGACACTCAGTCTCCGGAGGGTCCACAGCATACAGCTTGATAGCTAGTGATCTCACGTTGATGATCGATGGAAGAGATGGTTTAAACTTTTTCCTTCACTCTCTCTTATTTTTGCTCCCGCTCTGTATCCAGGATGCCTTCTTTTTCTCTTGTGGGATTTGTGGTTACAGTTGGGGTATTATTATTTTCTTTTTTTAGGCTTTTGTGATGTTCACCAGCTGCTCCGGTTGTAAACCAACATGTTGCCATGTTTATCCATCATAACAAATGTCTAAAAGTAAAAATAAAAATTATTCTAGCTGCGCAGCCTCCAAAACTGGAGAGAATTATTTTCTGTCTGCCAGAAATGTAGGAATTTAGGATCTTAAACACAACAAAAAAAATATATATCACAATCTTCCAAATCTTCTAAAAGGAATAGAAATATTGTAATGAATCTAAATATTATTCTCATCTTAGAACTAAATTTAAACATAAAGAAATATTTTATTATTTTTAGTTACATTGAGTATATATGTTTTCTGTTTTTCTATTTTTTTTATTATTTTTATTTTTATTTTGCAACAATAGCTACACTAAAACCTCAGCCCAGTCTGTTATCTTTATCTTAGACATAATGACTGACCTGGATTCCAACTACTGTTTTCAATCACCATCTTCCTTCAAGGTTATTGGCCAAAATCCAAAGGTTGCTCTGGGATTCCACTTTATCAGCGGCAGCGCAACATGCAGAGTTAATAATTTGGTCTGTGTATTACAGCTGTTACACAATGGACACTGTGTAAACCTCTTACGGCACCAGGGCCACTGAGCTTTCCATTTTTAGAACCGCATTCTGTGTCTGTAAGTCAGTCAATGACAAACAAATAAAAAAGTATGTCAGGATGAAGAAAAGAACAAGACAAGAGTAATTGGTGGGAGTCTAATTTGTAATACAGCGTGTTACATTATGTTCTTTTGATGATGTAGTCAAACGGCAGCGACTGCGATGACATTTTTTTCCCCCCCTTAGTAGCTCTGGTGTGAAACTTCCTATAGCTTTCCATAACTCTCCCAATGTAGTGTGAGAAAGTAGTTACAGAGGCAGTGAGGAGGTGCCGCCATAGTGAACATCTGCTTTCCCCATCGCAAGCTGAGCCAAGAACACATTAAGAGCTACAGGTAAGCACCACAGCAGCGCTCCTCGACAAAGCTGGGATCGTTGTAAGCTCCTACATTCAATATAGATTAAACCAACATTATAATGCCGCTGTTCATCCGGAGAGCAAACATTTTTAAAAATTGAAAAAGCGAGGTTTTTCCTGCATTAAATCAAAAGTAAACCCCCCCCCCCCAAAAAAAAAAAAAACAGCTTGGTTATTTACTACTCAGCTTGGCATACTTCTAATGATGGAACTGACACCTGTCAACAATGCCTTTATTTTAGGAATAATGAATATATTTACAGTGTAATTCAGAACTCCTGTTGCCTCTAGACAGTTCAGCTTCCCTCTTTATGCACCCCTGTATTTTATTCAAAGCAGAATCACACCAAAGGAAAATCTTCTATTATCCAACCTAACGCTGCAGCCCGAGGAGAAACACTGGGTAAAACAGAGACTTAATATTTAATATTGGTTAGATTATTCTTCCACACAAAGATGTTTCCCCTTGTTTTTATTTTTTTTCCCTCATATTGCAACTCCCTCATTAAAAATGGGACACAGCACATTGAAACTTTTAAAAAATTCAAATATTTTCCTTCAATCTTTAAAGAGCTTATATCTAATGAACTAAGATTTAATTTGGCATGGCTTAACATCCATTTGCAGTGTTCATAATTAGGAATGCAGGCCTCGGTATTAAAATGAAGGGGCAAAGCCCTCAGTAAGTTCCCAAGTGAAACAAGAATTGGTTCCACTTTAAGTATTAATTGATTGGCTTTGCAGTATCCCTTACAGGAGAAGAGTACACACTCATCCACACACCCACACATATCCACTACAGCCAACCACCCACCCATACACACACACTCACAATTTACAAAGCACTCATTTCTCATCAATCTGGTGCTGCTTCATTTGCCTGTCTCTCATTCCCCCAGAGAGGGACAACCTATCTGCTAACAGAGCTTAGCATTTGATCATGAGTGTCAATATCAAACTGCAAAGCAGGATTACACACTGCTGTCGTCAATAGGCGTAATGGTTTTACATGTGTTAAGGTTAACGCAGTCATTTAATGTGCATGGCACCTCAGAGATAATCATTCAGAAAAAAAGGACTCAAAAATGTCACAGAAGCCTCAGCAGACCTGGGCCTCAGCAATGATCACACGCTATACTCAGAGGGTCTTGTTGCATTTTTCCCTTTTCCAAGATTTGACAGCCTATGACTGTGGAGAAGACAATTTCTCCTCCATGAGACTAGTCTTCAAGGTACTCGACTCAAATTTCTTGCAAAGAGATATTTTCTGTCATGTATGATCAGACTGTCTGCAGAGTCACCAGAGATGCTATTACTGATCATAGGCCTGACCTAATATAAATTCTGTTAACTGTTTATTAGGGGAAAGCTTTAGTGTTGCACAAAAAGGGCGCTTAACTGATCACTTTATCTCACAGTGGACTTTAATTCTGATAATAATAACATAAAGAGATAGATTTTTTTTATACTTGAGATTCAAACAGTTTAAAAAGTAACTGTTTCTTTACACACACACATTTATATATATATATATATATATATATATATATATATATATATATATATATATATATATATATA
>JAVLVB010001296.1:1362106-1446383 GCA_032876305.1 Orestias chungarensis
TATATATATATATATATATATATATATATATATATATATATATATATATATATATATATATATATATATACATATATAGAGTTTAAAAATTCCTTATCTAAGTCAGCCATTATCGAAGCCATCGCTGGGACTTTTTAAGAACTGAGTCTTGACTTCTCTGACACAACCAAATTAGACACAACTGCACATTTTCACATGGCCTATGTGACCTGTCAGCAATATTTTTGCATGTTCTGTCGACAGGTATTTTAGTATGATTCGAGACTCCGGAAACATTTTTCTCCGTTGATATTAGTTTATGGAATATAAATGGGTTGGAGCAAACCTAAGGTAACCACCTATTGGCCTTCATGCATTTCTAATGAAACCCAGCCTGCCTATGTTCATAGTGTAGGGTTGGCTTCATTACTCTGAGGTGCTGAGTCTTTTTGCCAGAGCTCTGCCTTTTCAGCGAATAGATCACCCTTGTGACCAGGAACTCCGATACTGTATGCACCATTTGAAAGCTGGAGTTTTTTGCCCGGGTGCCAAAATAATCAAGTTCAGTTCACGTGGCGGGTTATGAAAGGATATTAATGGTGGGAATAACGTGGTTTGATGTGCGTCGCCCAAATGCACGCTCAAATGAGCCTACCTCAAAAAAAAGACATTTCCAGTTACTGGCAGTGAAGGCTTCACATATGATGACACCACCCTATTCACTGTTAGTTTGAAGAAAGGCAGGTCAGTCTTGTAATCGGTTTGAACAAAGGTAGAATATTTTTTTTTTTTTACCCTCCGACATTTTTCTGTTAATGTATTCAGCATTCCCCATCCATAATGGGTTTCCCAGCAAACAAGGAGGGTGGAAGTCGTTGTTGAAGTGCGTTTCATGACAAACTGTCAGAGGCACAAATTATTGCGCTATTAATAATACAACTGTTTAAGTGGTCTGCTTGGAGAACGGGCATATAATACTTCCTTTTCTGCCGCCCTCTGTGAGGAGTGTTTTTTCTGATGAGGTTTGATGTGAAGGAATTTATTTTGAGACCTCAAACTGGAAACCACAGAGACATGTCATGGTTTTCTTGTCAGGGTTGGTTTCTGTTTAATAGACCTAAAACCTTATTATACAAGGAAGAGCAGAGGTGGCTCATGGTTAAAATAGACTGTAAGCATAATTTACTTCGTGGCTCCAAAAGACCCAACAAGTGGCCCAAGAATGCATTTAACTAACTAAATCACTAATAAATAAATAGCACTTTACTTTATATTTCCCACTTATAAATACATAAAGCTTTCATGAACTCAAAATTTAAAACTACTCCTTCTTTTTCCCCCATTACAATTAAACAAAACATTTTATTTGGTTAACAAGAAACAGAAAAAAGTTGAATTCCAAGCTAAACTAATAATTCAAAAAGCTGCGCTCAAAAAACTGATTTTGACACAGTCGGATGTGAGGAACACAGTGGTTTCAGCTTCCTAATGTAATTTTAGACATACATATAACAAAAAAAGTATTAAACCACTTGTACGAATTGAATATCCTACCCAAACATTTATGTTGTGTTCTACAAAAGAAACTGTAAGTTTTCTGGATCATCATTCTGGGTCATAGGTGAAAAAATATATTTTTTGAAAGAGGTAAATATTTCAGGAAGTAAAACAGTTTAGGGAACTATAATTCCTACTACTAATTTACCCAAACAAAACCGATTTTACAGACCCCCAAAACAAAATTACTTTTATAATCTTTTAGAATCAGTATGTGTTGAGAGGAATGTGTTGCTGGAGAAAGAATGCATCCTTTTAGGAGATTTTAACACAAATCTGTTGCTGGAAACTAGATATTGACTTCTTAAAATGTTTCTACATTTTTGTACGGTGCTTGGATAACAGTAACTAATAACTGAGCCAACTAGAGTAGATATGTACACTAAATCTACTTTGGATCAGGTATGGTTACTGACAGTACAAAAATATGCTTCTCTGGGACATTGGAAACTGGTCTCAGTGACCATAAAGCCATTTTTAGTAATCATAAGACATCTAAGGATAAAATAGGTTCAGGATCTCACCATTCCATAAAGATGAGATGTACAAGGTATTATTCTAAGGAGGTTTTTGAGCTCAAACTTGCTGATCAGGAGTGGAGTAAAGTTTTCGATTATAAGGAAACTGATCAGGCATGGACCTTTTTTAAGGAGAGATTTTTAGCAGTTCTGGACATGGTTGCACCAATGAGAGAAATGAGAGTTAAACAAAAGAGAGCAAAATGGATGACGACTGAAATAATTTATTTAATAACACAGAGAGACTAAGTTGCAACATGATTAAGTTGCAACATGATTTTGATAAATATGTACATAAACGTAACCAAGCAAGATATCATATACAGAAAGCGAAAGCTGATTACTATGCTGAAGCAGTTTCAGAAAATATCCATCAACCAAAGAAGCTGTGGAAAATCCTGAAAGACATTGGTGCTGGAAAATCATATAGTAACAGCTGTAACAGTAAAATTGATATTAACAATGAAATTTGCTTTGATAAAAAAGTTATATCAAATTATTTTAATGAATTTTTCACTACAGTTGCTGTCAGCCTGGCTTCACATCTACCAAGAGAATCTGGGAATTATGTGGCATCATTTTTTAGGTCAATCTACAAAGATGTATCACCTGATTCATTTGATCTTTGCTCAGTATCAAAAGAAAGGATAGGGAAGATGTTGGCATCATTGTCCACCAACAAGGCCACTGGCAATAGATCAAATTACAGCCATATTCATTAAGGACAGTGCTAATGTTACAGGGGGCGCCATTGCACATATAATTAATCTGTCGATACAACTTGGTAAAGTTCCTATTGAAATGAAATGGGCCAGGGTACTCCCTCTATTCAAGAAAAATAGTAGGACAGATGGGAAAACTATACACCAGTGACAATTCTACAAACTATGTCTAAAATTTTGGAAAGAGGGGTCTGTGCTGAGTGATTCAAACCATACCTATCAAATAGAAATCAAATATGTGATTGTGATGGAGTGTTGTCAGAAACTTTGCAAATATCTTGTGGTGTACCCCAAGGTTCAATTTTAGGTCCTTTGTTGTTTCTTATTTATGTAAATGATATGCTTGCAGCTATAAAATGTAAAGTAATTCTCTATACTGATGACTCCTCACTACTCGTATCTGGTAGAAACATCTCTCAGATTCAAGACACCCTTACTGATGAGTTGAGTAATGTGAGACAGTGGCTGCTGGACAATAGTGGGGACATGTGGGGAAATTTGAATGCATTTTATTTGGTACCAGACACAAGACAAAAAAGGCACCTGAATTAAAAGTGATTTGCAATAGCAGTGAAATTCAAACAAAGACAATAGTTACATGCTAAGGTTTAATTCTGGACCAGACGTTGACTGGTCATTTAGTTGTGGAGAAGAAGAGATTAAATAAAAGTGCTTCCAAATTGAAATTTTTGTACCGTAGCACAAGGCAATTCGATTTTAAGGTAAATAAAAACTTCTGGTGTCAGCGCTTGTGCAGTGCCATTTCGATTATGCCTGTTCAGCATAGTAGAGTGGCCTGACAATGAAAATCAAAAATAAAATGCAGGTTATGCAGAACAACATGATCCGTTTTATATTAGGTAAACCTTCTAGGTATCTTGTCACTCTTAATGATTTTAAGAAAGTGGATTTTCTGCCTGTAAGGTTAAGGGTTGAACAGTTAAAACTGAATCACATGTTCAACATTATCAATGGGATAGCCCTTAATTATTTGGGCTCCCAAATTGTAATTGTGCATACTCAACATGCCCATGAAACAAGAGCAAGTGTCCTGTAAGGTAGCATCTGCAAGGAGCGCGGCACGTAGCTCTTAAAACCCAAATCATTTTAGGGTGGGCAGCAGGAGTTGTAACAGATGTTTTTTTAATGAAAGGATTCCAACATTTAAAGGTGCATTTTGTTAATCCTTGGAAGTTTGATTAGATTCCTTGTCTGAAATACAGTAAGAACCTGTGGCACACAGTGCTGTAGTTTCTTAAGTGTTTAATTGAAAAATAATTCTTTTTTTAAAGTAGGGTAAGTAATTGCCCAATGCAATTACCACATAAACACTCTTAACTTGAGTGTATATAATTTACCAAAAACGTTTATACTGACGATAAAGTTTGACATTACAAAAATAAAGTTGTAGTTCACTAATCTTTTTTTAATAACAGTGTGAGATAAATGCCCTCCAATCCTGACACAAACAGTAGAACTAATAAAATTAGCTTTTAATTAAAACTGTTAAAATAGTATGGGAACTTTAATTTTTTTGTCTTATATATGTAGGACGTTTTCAGAACTGTTCTAGGGTGAATTATACTTCTAGAAATTCATCCAGACCAGGAGAGCCACAAAGCAGCCACAAAGTTTGCTTCTACCTCAGGCTGGCTCTGTAGAGGAAGAAAGGTTTCCACCTACTTTTTTATTATTTTTTTAACTTCCCATTCGTGTTTCTGTTTTCCTCTTCAAAACCAGAAATTCTTGCTAAAATGATGGCAAATGGTGTGTGTTCTCTCTTTTGAGAGGAAAAAACAATACAACCACAGATGACTGTACTTAAACTGAATGTTTCCCTCACACCCTAGTGTTTAAGTGGAAAACTTCCCAACCGCAGTGGCATAAATCAGCTACCATGTCCTTGAGGTTTCCTCATAGAAATGTAAAACCAGTGTTTCTGAGCCAATATGAAAACATGGGAAAAAGGAAGAAGCATGAAGTTATGTATCTTGTTCTCATCAAACACAAGTGGAAATCGAGGAGATCATCATATAATTGGCTCGGCTGTGTGTACACATGTCTCCCTCCAGTTCCAGCATAGTCTTTCAGTTCAACACTGGCTTTGAAATATGGATTCAAAGCTCACGGACTTCCCTGAATCACTGAAAACCCTCAGGACGTGCTTTGGCCTTTGCGGAGGTGGAAGCCAAATATGAGTCTGAGAAGATGAAGCACCCTGGCCTATCGTCTGTTCCTGGTAGGTGTTCACTCCCGATAAATATTTCATTTTGGTACAAAACAAATAATTTGACATAATTCCTTCTTCACTCATCCAAGCACAATGACAGAGTGGCTGATTTACGCTTGGAGAGAGGTGTAAAAAGAATCAAGGCATCTAATGGATGTAACCCAACATGGTTACAACTGTTCAGCTTTTTTCTTTTCTTTTAGTTTTTTTTGTAAACAGTTAAGTTTCAACACACTTGGAAACATTGACATTGCTGCTCACTCTGATTCTCAAATTACTCTCTGGCATATAATAGTAATTCTGCTCTAATAGCAGAGCGCCAGACTACAGATAAGGAAATAATATTCCATGTGCTCACATTTGAAATTTTTTTTTTGAAGGAATGATCAAAATGGTAATCAGTCCTACAGAGTGCTTTTTAATGATACAAAGGCTAAACAGTCTGACCCAGAGCAAAGGTCCATCTGAGACATTAAAGAGCAAAATGTTTCAACTTAAAATCTACTGTGAACATGTATTAAGCGCCAAACTGATTCTCATTCTTTCTTCATAAATGCTCCAGGCAGTCTCTGCTTTGTTGCATTTGTCAATCAACTGATTTAGGCTCCAGATCCAAAAATAATTATCAGGTGAGTGGCAGCCCTTTGCCTGGAGTGCCAACTTGGAAGCGTTGTGCCCAAGAGTATTAATTATGCTGCTCAAAATATGAAGTCTTTTAATAGAGAGGCTGATGTGACATCATTGTTTAGATTCTTTCTTCCCGACAAACATGACAATCACAGCTGTCCCTCTGGTCATCAGCAAAGATGAGGAGGAATTGTCAGAGGAAGTTATTAACAAGCTGTGTACCATGTGATAAAGTCAGTCAGCCTCTCGCTTGTGCCGTGTCTGTTGATTCGTGTAGAGGAGAAGCTGAGTGTGCGCACAGAGTAAAGTCAACAACTTCCGCATGGCAGCTGTAAGAGATACAGAGGGAGGTAGAAATATGCAGAGCAGTGACTGTGGGGGAGGCATTATGTGAGAAAGCCTAGAATCTTTCACATCCGTGTACAAGAGGAACAAAAAAAATGTATTGCTTAATATAAGTGTTAATGCTGCACTCTGAGGACTTTCCGGTTTGGTACAGTCGCCCGCCTAAATCTCATTTTCCCTCTCTCCCTCTCATTCTGCCAATCAAGCACTCACAAACAGTGCTGCACTGTAGTTGCGGTTCGCATTCAGCAGTTTCTTCTGTGAAACCCTAAGAGGGAGAGACAGCTTCCAGGTCTCATTAGCATCCAGTAGCAGCTAATGCTGCCTCCCTATTACTGTCTGAGGAGCTGAAATTCAGTTGGAGATGAGCACAGCCCAGGGGGCTTAGGGTTGCCAGTTTAATTAGTGCCTGATAATTTCAATAATGAGTGACAATTCATTGGGGCTTTTTAGGTTGGCCCACTGTTTGAGTGCAAATCGATAATCCTCTGTTTCCCCCCCCCCACTCTCACGAGCAGATAAAGGGCGAGTGTGTGTATGGTGAATGTGTGTTTGGTTGAAGGGTGGGCTGGGTGGTGGTGGGGTGCTCTATCCTTTTGCAGAAATTTAATGAAAAGAATCAACTTAGAGAATGTCCCTTTGAAACCGAGAAAAGAAAGCCTATGTGATTTGATTTGCTGTTATTGGATGAGCAGGTGGGTCTTTAGTTGCTGTCGTGGAGTCCAGAGGAAAAAAACAAAACAATTTGCCTGGAGTGATCTTGGGTAAGTGAGTGGAGGGTAAAAGCTTTACACTTGTTTTGTACTCGACTAAATGACTTCCTCTTGCTCAAAGCTAAGCCTGGCTTTTGTCTCATGGACAAGATGGAATGCTCTGTAATAGCTAACCTTTTGTAACAGAGTGACCATGAACCATACATTCCCTTGCCAAACATAAAAGGGGGTGTCCAGTTTTGAAAGGTGAAAAAACATGCATTGATAAATTAATAAGCAATACATTAAAATATTTTTGTATCCAACCATTTTGATTCGCTTCAGCTGTTATGGCGGCAAAATGTTTTGTTTTTAACATCTGCAAATCTTTGGTATCTCTTTTCTCAACTTTTTTTTTTTTGTTGCAATATCTTACTCGTTGTTTTGTAAAACTTTTCTTTATTTAGCTCCATTCCTGTCCTTGTTCCTAACAGCATGTTACTGCCACCCCAGTTCTCCTTGTGGAAACAGTGTGTTCATGGCTTTTTATATTGTTAGTTTTCTACCACACAGTGTTGAGCACAGAGACCAAAAAGTTTTATTTTTGGTCTCTGATGATCAAATCACCAGAATAACTATGTTGCCCAGTCAATGAACGTCTCCCAGCTGAGCAGTAGATCTCTGCAGCTCGTCCAGAGATACCACTGGTATTTTAACTTAGAAATTAAAACACAAAGCTCACTTAAAACAAGCAAAGTCAGCTTTTATACAAGAGTTAAATCAATGCTGGAAAGTTTAAATATAGTTTAAGAGTTAAAATCAGTGCATTTAATCTAAGTTTATTATTAAGTCTATTATTTAGGTTTTACAGCGTAAGTCGCTCATTTGTTTTTCTAATGAATGAACCCCTTGGCTGGTTTATAAATTAAGATGGACAACCATCCTGGAGGGTCTTTTTTTGTCAAATGGTAGAAGTTTTACATATGAAATACTAATTCATTAGTAAATCCCCCTCAATTCCTCACAACTTCTTTTCCAACCTGTTGTGTTCCTCTGTCGTCATAATGCATGCCAGTCTAACTTTATTTTTCATTTTACTGAAATAACATTACACATACGAGATCTGTGTTTAACTACTTCACTGACTTTTAAAATCATCATTTAGGCGTATCTTTGCAGGATTTTATTTGGAACATTTTTTTAAAGCCATGTGTCATGTGCACTCCTTTAACTTCATGATCACACACTGGCTTCGAGATGATTTACGATATATAAAACTAAAGTAACACACAGAGAAATTTTTGGCCATTTAAAATGCACTTAACCTGTGTTGATGTGTGTAAAAGATATCCCCAGTATTACACAAACCATGCCTTTGACTGTTTTCTGCACTCCAATTTTAATGAAATTATGAAAAGTAATTTATTCAATTGCCCTGAAGCTGAAAGCACAGGTTTACCTTGGTAACTCGAGAAAGGTGTTTAAACCTGCTGTAATTCAGTGACAGACAAAACAACCCTGCCAACGCATTGCAAGTGGTTGTGTTCATTCCGGAAGCTATTTCACAGCTCTGCAAGCAGAACAGGTGAGGTGAATAAAGTTCGAACAGACACTTTTTATACTTGCGGAAATAATTATGCAAAGGTAGCATGCTGTTTTACCGTGTTATTGAAAACGAAGAATCAGTTTTGGGTGTCACAGCTAATGCATTAAATCACCAATTAAGCGCATAACACCAAACCTCCAGCTGACACTTGCATTGTAATCCCTGCTGAAACAGGAAGTGGGGCCCTCATTATTTCACATTGTGTGTCTGAAAAATGAAATGCCTGACGAATGAAGACATAAATTATCACAGAAAAGATCTGTGAACAAATAATAAAAGAATATAGGAAATATTCAAATTTGCATCTAACCTGCCTAAATGTGCTGCAGAACTCTCCACCAAAGCAGCGAGGATAATGGTTTACAGCTTTATGATATTCCGTGACATATCTGCATTTGACACTCTATATGTTTCACAATATCCTGAACAATACTTAGTCAGCACATGAGTTGCCTCTGTATTCAGACTTAAGCCTTGCAGCTCAGGATTGAAGGTTCAGTGAGAGCATGCAGCATTTCCTCAGTCAGTTGGCCTGACATATTGTGAAGGACAGTAGCCTAATTATTCTCTGGCAGTGGCACAGAGCTGCCAGTCCCTTCAGATTGAGTTGAACCAACGAAGCTGGAGTTTGATTCCTGAATGTCTGCTGTGTTTTGAGTCAGATAGGATCATGTCCACTGGAGATTTAATTTGGACACTCAGTGGTGTGAACCGAACCTCTTATTACTTTCACCCCCTTGTCACCTTGACCCGTAGTCTCCCTCAATTACGAGCCCAAGAAAAACAGCAAATCATCACATTAATATAAAGAACATCAAGAGACCATGGATTGCAGTAACTAGCCCAATATTCCCTCCATGACATGTGGTTCAGTGCCCCCTTCATGCTCGTCTGTGGCTGACTTTTTAAATATTCATGATGAGTTTGCCTTATGGTTCTGCTGATGAATTTCTAATTTGGCCGTCAAAAGAGATAAGATATGCCCTTAAGCAGGACCGTAACAGCGGTCAGCTAAAACAGATATCGTGTGATTCAGCCAAAGGGCTAATTAGCGATTTGCATTCACTGTTTACAAGGGTTTTTACCTGTGGGCCAGGCAATGGCTGAACTGAGCTTAAATCACTCCTTTCTGCCTTTGAAGCTTCAAAAACTGCCTGTCTATATCATAATGACTGGGAGGGGAGAGGGAAGCGCTTCCACTGTGTAACAACATAATCATCAATTAAGGCAGGGAAATGGCAAGAAGTGGGGATTTTAGCTCATTAAAAAGACCCAGAAGAAATTTATATATATTTTCTACCTCTCTTCTGTCAACGTCTGCTATCTTTGGAATTCAAATGATTTTTGTCTTTCAAGATGAGTGGAAATCCCAAAAATATATTCAGAGAGCCAAAAGCCGACATGCTCTAATAAGGGGTTAAAATATGAATGACATTTGCCACATGGAGATCCAGAATGGGAAATTGAATTGCCAGTGATTTAGCTCCTGCATTAGTTTCCTCCCTGTCTCAAAATTATGTTTAATACATTTTTACAGCCATTAGACCCAAAATAAATGCCACTGAATTGCAAACAGATGTCTAAAAAATTGGCTGCATATTGCAAACTTATTGTTGCAAAAGAAACACAAAATTGCTTCTGCTCATGCATACTACATGGCCCTAAGTCGTAATTGGTACATTTTGAATGAGGCATTCATCCCACAGTGTGCACATGTACCATGGTCTGCATATTATATGTTTACATTACATCAGTATGTACCTTGCAGTTAGAGTCAAGGCCAATGCGTCCATCATTTCATAAAAAAAGACAAATCCTTTAACATGATGCAAGAGTTTTGTTGGAGTATTTTTAATCACCCCGGAAACAACAACAATTACACTTCGTAAGACTGATATATCCCTGTTTACTGGATATTTAGGGATGCTCAGTGGCTGACCTGATCTATTGTCCATATCATCACTCTGAAGCCACTACAAGGATGCATACAGCAGCTCATTCCAGCTTTCCAGACATTAAAAAGAATAGCAGATTCCCCCAACTTCTTTGAGGATGCACTGCCTTTGAGAGAGGACTTCTTTTGAGCATATCCAAACATTTTCATCTCTCTCATTTTTTTGAATCTATTTTTTGCTGAAATTCAGGGACTCAACACAAACTAATTTGGGGGTGATAAAATTGCCTGAGTGAAAATTCTGCTTAAAAAAAAGTGCAAAGAAGGCTTATAAAGGTTGCCTTATTAGTAAACCATCTTTACTCTCACTGTAGCTTAAAAACATTGACTAGGAAGCACCGTTCCTTTCCATTTTAATATATGTATATATATATATTTTTTTTATTTTATTTTATTTTTTGCTGATATGGACACAATCTGTGGCTTCTTGCCCATACTTTTGGAGGGTTAGTTGAGCAGACCTTACAGGCATTATATACAGACAGCAGGACTAAGGGATAAGAGTCAAGAGTAATTAGAATCCACGGGGAGGTGGGTGCTCTTGTGCATATCGCACATATGGTCCTGGCATGCCACATCTTTAAGGATTCTTGTTTGTAGACATTGGTGAAAGATTTGCAATGTACCATGCATATTAAAAAAAAGATAATCATCTATATGTCTGCATTTTGCATTAGATGCTCAAAAATCTGCGAAAACCTGCTTATGAATAAAATCCTGCTTGGATTCTTTTCTTGTCCTTAATTGGTCATTAATGAGATGGAAATATATTTCTGCTGCAAAGTTTGGAATAAAGACACTCTCATTGAGGAAGGCATAAATCTAAACATTTGAAAAGGAATTAAAAACAGGAGCCTCCCATTCTTGTTCTCTGAAAAATTAATGCAGCACATGTTATATTTATTACAAGTCCGACTGTCATTCATTTTACCCCGAAATAACAGAAATTAAAAGTGACAGCAACCTCATCAAGAATGAATGCCATTGTATTCTACATGGAGCATGAATGGCAGGGCAAAAAGAAAAAAAAAAATCCGATAATAAAACACAGGCTTCCATGGTGCATCTTTTAGCAGGGAGAAGAAAAATGAATGAAGGAATGAGGGCAAATAAAATAACACATTTTTTATCTAACTTTTATTTCATTTTTTATTTAGCAGCACTTTTGCGTACAAAAGTTCACCATTTGACAGCTAATGACAGCTAATCACTATATCAGTGATGCAGAAAAAACATTTAAATAAACAAGATGGGAAGTTAAAAGCGACTTGTGTGGAAATGTTTTCCATTTTGTTCTCCGGATCTATTTTCAAATGTTTTCCCGAGATTTGTATAATTGCTGGCCTCACTCATTAAAAGAGAGATGTTCTGATTGCTGCAGCTAAATGGTCAGGTTCCCATGTGAACGGAATAAATGAAATATTAGTTTATTACATATTTAAATCTCTCTCCCCAGGCTGTCTTACCCTTTTTTTCTTCTGTTGGTTTGCATTATAATGTTCAGCAAACAGCTTTTTCCTCGACTAATGGGTTGTAACAACACAGTCCTGCTTTCCCCCTCTACTTTTGGTCTAGATTTTCATAACAAATTACTGTGTTACGCCAAGGGAAGGAGGAAGGCTTCAACTTCCTGAGGAGGCAAATGGGAAAAATTCATCTTTAAGTGGTACAAAGTTGAGCATTGCCTGTGGAATATTTTCACAGTGTGTGTCCGTTAAACATTGAGTAGACAGTCAGCTGCAGATAATAAGTCCACGTTGTCAGGGAGCTGACAGTAACATTTGGAAATAATAAAAAATCCATATTGCATGCTGCTTCTTGAGGGGAAAAACATTCTTTTTCACCTACGTTTGCAAGATTTCAATGATCCTCACACTGATAAATAATTGTTCAATTCATCCTATTAGCATGTTAAATCCAAGGTCACGTTTGAAATTCCAGACTACCTTTGTAAGTTCATAATCTAAGTCCTATCCATCAAAATGCTGACCTATGAAAACAAACAGAAGGGCTGAAAGTGGCGATACAGACTGGGATGGGCCTTCTGAATAATTGTTAGGGGCAGCCCCCTCACTCTCTCTATCTCAGGTGTGTGATTAAAATCAATTAAATCACTCCTCTGGTGTCAACCCACCCCAAATCTCCTGACAAATGAAACGGTGCTTTAGGAAGACAAGGATGTTCCTGGTCCTGTTGTGGCGCAGCTCATATCCACAAATGAGATTAAGATTGGGCTGCTGGGGGATTTCAAAGGCCTGTTTTCCATAAGAGCATGAAACAGCCTATGAAGCTCGAATCGGCAGCCGTAAGTAGACTTGAAAGTGTCAAGAGCACAGATCAGGTCTCAGCCCGCATGGAAGGTAACTAGCTACAAAAAAAAGTATTATTTACCTAAGACTGTGCAAAAGTGTTCATCCCCATACAACCACCTACATCTACTGTATGTATTTTAATTTAGCCTGGTCACTGAGCATTTTATAGATTTTATTAATTAGACTAATACAAGATGCAGTATAAAATGGAAAGAAGAAGATTAATTTATGAACAAATATTGTTTTTTTATATATTTGAACATGCTTAAGTAGTTGTAGTGTCCATTTGGATTGTGCCAGATTTACTCTGGTACCCCGAAATCAGTCGATCACAAGCAGAAGTCACTGAATTACAAATAGAAAATAGAGCTCAACATAAAACATTAGGAAACAAAATACCTTCATGAAGATTGAGGAATCAGCAAATACGACAGGGAAAAAAATATGACACAATATCTCAAGCTTTTAACATGTGATCTGACTCTAATGTAAAATTGGAAAGACTTTAATACAATTAGATTAAACCTGCCAAAACATGATACAGCTCCTAAACTGACAGATTGGGAAAGAAGAAGAATGATTGTAACCAATAGACATATTAGGGGTTGCAGAGATCTGTAGCTCTGGTTGAAAAATCTGTCAACGGGATAAATATATATTAACTCAACAAATCTCGTATTTAAGGAAGAGAAACAAGAAGAAAGCTGCATTATAAGAATGTGACGGAATGTCTGTTTGAGTGAAACCAAAACAGAGCATTCAGATCTATATGCAAAATGCTATATTTGGTGGACAACTAAAACTGTAGATCACCTTAAATACTTCTTTCTGATGGTGAATAATGAGAGTAGTAGCATCATGCATAGCGTTGGCCCTGTTAAAGAAAACCTGTTGAAGGGTTCAAGACTCTGACCAGAGATTTACCCTTCAGACCCTATTGTACCGCCAGAGCTACAATATTGAGGTTTAGATCTAAACAAAATCAATTCTAAGTATCCGACACCGAGTATTAACCAAAATTAATTAAAAAATGTATGAAAAGGCCAATACGTGATTTCCAAAGTTTCTCTTCATCTAATATGACTGACCTACTTTGCAAAGAATGTACAAAAATGTTGTCTCTAGATGTCAAGAGCTTGTGTACATACTGCACATAAAAGGCGATTGTACACATTTTGGTTTTAGTGGGTTTGATAAGACACACTTAACACATTAATTATTATAAAATCTAAAATTATTATATTCCGCCCAATTAACATTATGCGCTCCTTTGTGTTTATCACGTGCAATCTTAATAAAATACATTGTTTTTTATTGCAATATGAGAAAAAGTGAAGGATAAAACTTGCACAGGTTGAAAAACAAAGTAGGGAAAAAAACTAAACAAAAAGAAAACATTCCATGAATTCTTAAAAACCCTGTTTGTCGAATGCATCAATTAGTGAGGTTTTTATCCAATATTAATACATATTGAATCATGTTATTTGAGTCAATACAGTTTCCAACACAGCTCAGCCTTTGCTGTGCGTCTTCAGACAAATTAAGCTATTTATACAGCATCAAGGCATCAATATGGAATCATTAAACGCCCTTTGTGTATTCTTCTCAATGGTCTGTAGACCACCCCTTTTTTTTCCTCTCTTTCTTTTTCCTTCCCTCACATGCATGCTTGCTTGCTTGGCTCGTGCTTCAGATGAGAGCCGAGCTGTAAGCCCTCTGCAGGCCTCTTTATGACGATAGTCAGCGAGATCTGCTGATCCCATCTCCAATGGGCCTTTGTAACCCCCCTTTGCAACATTAGGCAAAAAACGTTAAATCAAAGTGTAGAGTCAGCCCAGTGTGTGTGTTTAACATCCCCCTGCTCTTGTCACCGATGACCAGGGGCGGGCTGCCACGTGTCCTTGCCCTATCCCCCGGTGTCCTATCACTTCTTTATCTGTCCACAGGGCATGGCCGCTCTCCCAAAGATAACCACACATGCATGCTCAAGAAGGGTCTTTTTTTATTATTCATCGCAACACCCACAGAGAAAATCCGACATCCTAAATTGTTCCCCAAAAGCAATTGTTTTATTCATGGTTGCATTTCATATAGCCCCCACCCACCCCACTCATTACAGGTCCTATCAAAACTGATTTCTTTTTTTAAATTTTTTTTTATTAGAGACATAATGTATTACCACACATTTTCTCATAATAAAAAACTAATATGACAACGTTTGCATAGATTTTTTTTATTTTTTATTGAAATGCTCCTTAAAAATGTTTTCAAAACTGAACAAAAGTTATGTAGGACAATGACCTGTATTTCACGTTGAAAAAAAACAAAAACAAAACAAAAACATAAAAAAAACGTTTTAACTCTGACGTTCTTGTGGGAAAACAATAACAGACAGTATGTTTATTTTATATGAAGCTGCACAGCACAAAGAAAGAGCAACCATACCAAGGGATTATTCTGACTCCTGAGAAAGGTACAACCAATATTCCCAAACCCATACCAAGACTTGTGATTTCACTGTATACTCCCCCCACCCACCCCTTTTTATGAAGGCATGATCAAATTGAGCATGGAAGTATGTTTCATCAGTCGGTTGGAGGGTAAAGAGAGACTTTCAAAATAATCCCTTAAGTAGATGAGAATTTTTCATGTAATGCGTTTCATAGGAGTGCGCGCGGAGCTTCAAGATAGTGCAGGAAATGACAATTATGTAGAGATGCTATCTCCATGAACATCACTCAATATGACCACACATCTGATCTAACAGTGTTATTATTCAGTCTCTTGACAGGTCATATTTTGTCAAATGAAATGCTGAATTGCTTCATACTCTGCAGCGAAGCAGAAGTGATACATGTAAGTAGAATTAAATTACTCTATAGTATATTACAGCCTCGGTGGGATTGTGGCTGTTCCTCCATTTTTAATAAGCGCTTATTTCCCAGGGGCCTTTGTTGGGCACCGTGGGTCAACAGTGTCCAAGAGGGCAAAGCTTGTTCACCACATTCTAGAGCCCTTTAATTGCTGGAGGTTATGTGTGCTATTATCTTCCTTTTTCTCTTTCATTATGGAGGTGCAGAGGTTCGGATTGACCCGTCCTCTCAATTTTGAAAGCACTCTCCATGTTTAGCGCACTTCAATTAAGCGTGCAGAGGAGTGCTCTGATGAGATTTATTTGATTAATTATGTTAGCTCTGTTTTGGCCTGTGTATATGTTCGTTTAGTTTTTTTTTTATATTTTCATGATTGTCCCAGACCCACTCTTATTTATTCTGTTGTGATAATGTTACAACTATAACAGCAATATTTTCGGAGCTCCCAGGAGTGCTCAGTCTGACTCAAACATAATAACCCACGGCAGTGACTGTCTGACTCTCAGCCATTCTCATTCCTTCTTGCAGCTGATGCCGTAACCCCGGCCCCTTCCCTGCAGGCTGTGCTGACGGCTGACTCCGAGCAGCACACACACGCACACAATCAGAAAAAAAAAAAGACCTGTGGCCCTGCATTTGCATGGACACAATGTTCACTTGCAAACATATGCAAATATACTCAAGTACGCACGTGAATGTAACCACTTATTTTATTTTTTTTAATTGCAGTCCAATTTCATCTTACTCTATTGTCTTCACCCAGATTTCTGGTGTAGATCAGTGTGAGCACTATCTAACGTAAATACTATGTATCCGAGTTCCAGACTTGGACTTTTTCCAGTTTCAGTTGTAGCAAAAAAGAAAAAAAAAAAAGAAAAAAAAAAAGATGAAGAAAAGGAAATTTTATGGCTTGGCACTACAGGATATGTCAAAGGATGCAATATAATAATATAACAAATGTTTTTTGTCAAAAAAAGTTAAAAAATAAATGTAGTGTGAAAAATTGGGGTTTACTCATCATCGTCAACCTACGGGTGAAAAGAACAATAATTATTTGTACTTATGACAGCTTGTAAGTTTGGTATTTTACACTTTCTGCCTCTCCTTTAGATAAATGCGTTGTCATTAGCTTAGTCATTAGCATTCCCATTTGCATGTTTGGTCTTGTTTTGCTAACAGTAGTTAGCCTGTTCACTGAGCATATCAATTACCAAATTGTGATGCTTTTTTTATTTTATTGTCTTAATGCCTAATTTAATGATGACAGTTGTGTTTATTTATAACCCATATATTTCACAGACACTTTTCTGTATAACCTAATTTTCACAAATAATTATCATTCATATTAGCTTGGTTTGCAAACTGCAATTAGCCTAATCACTGAGCGTACCCTTTAAATTATAGCTACAATTAGTGGCAAGGGTAGAGGTAAAAAGGTGCTTATTTGGACAATTGACCACATGTAACTTGTCAAATATTTTGCAAGGAAATTGTAAAATATTACTTTTGTTAACAAGCTGTTTCAATGTTTAAGTACATAAATAAAAGGAAAAAAAAAAACAGTACTACAATTTTTTAGCTTTTTTTTTTTGTCCAGAGCCTGGTGACTAAAGGGGAGTTTTTCCTCTCCACTGTCGCTCCATTCATTTTTAATATGAAAATAGCTGTAGGTTCCATTACTACCTTGAAATTCTTTAAGCAAAAGTCAATGTAGTCAACAAATGTTTTTTCTGGTTCATGGTCATTGAATTTACAATACATATAATTAAAACTCTATTTTTTCCTTAATACAACTGAAAGCAGCACAAATTCTGCAATTGGATCAGAGTTTGAGAATCATTGTTTTACATCGAAAAAGTAAAGTACTGAGCACTAGAATAGAAAAAAAATCACAACAATGTTGTGCTAAGAGACCGTAAGTGTTGGAAATGATTTTAGTGCCCATAGTATTCCAAAGTGGCTGGTAAACATTGTTCCCTAGTTAGGGCAGAGTTGTGTCTTGTTAAGAGGGTTTGATCACTTTTTCCCCGCAATGCACGAGTCTTTAGATTTCTTCAAAAAGAAAGCAGATGACTGATCAATATAAACACAGGTGTTTAGAGAAAAGCTGTGGATTGATCAGTTATATTCCCTCAAACTGAAAAAAAAGAACAAATATTGCAAGAAAAGTGAAAAGTTAAGTAGGACACTGTCAAGGATTCCCTGGGTGCAACTCTTGGAGAAACTGCACAGCACAAATGAAAAAGAACAGAGGAGAGAGCTGGTTGGGGAATTCAAAAAAGAATAATTAAAAACTCAAATCGGGTTTTTAACAGTGAGAAAGAAATAAAGAGAGAGACAGAGAGAGAGAAAGAAAGAAAGAGAGGAGAGAGAGAGAGAGTGGGTTTTTTAAATCCACCAACAAGAATATACTTGGATGATAACTACCTCAGCCGTAGGCTATTAAAATATTAACCACCGCTGTCCAAGCTGGGACTTTCCAAGCGGTACTGAGCAGTATCCTCCCCGGATGCTGGGCCTGAGAGGAAGACTCTGCTCCTACTCGTTGCCCTGTGGGAGGCTCAGGCTTGCATGAGGAAGTGTTTTAATGTTTCTCAGATGCCTGGCTTACAGAGAGAGCTTTGACAAGGCAACTATCCTGGGTGTGATTTAAAGGTGTGCACACAGGGAACCAGGTATGGGAGCTCAGGGCCTCTTAAGCTACCAAGTGCATTTCTGGAGGAAAGAGAGCAAACTTAAAGAAAAGGGAAAAAAAAAACATTCCCTTTAATGCAGAGCAGAAGTATGTCCTTCCTTAAGTTTGACTCATTTTTGAAATAGAAACAATTGTCATTATGTGCTGATGCTTAAAAAAGTGTTCACTTACGTAGCAGCTTAATTCTAAAAGCGCATGAATTTGAAAGTGCTGTGGCTTTTTCCAAATTGTAGCAAATGCATCTTGATAGAGTTTCTTGCAAACTTATTTAGATTTCTCTAACATTTTTGTATGTTGCCATCTTACAATCACAGAATCATTCATATATGAATTTTATGTATTAGGCACTAAGAAAATTTCCTTTTCAGCTTGTAATAGGCTTTGTCCCGAACGTCTTTCCCCATATTTGACTAGATCTACCTTCCCACCAGCTCTGACCAGCTTCCTGGTCCCTGCAAAAAAAAAAGAAAAAAGAATTCCAACAGGATGCATCAACCAGGTTTCTGCGTCAGGTTTCTGCAAAGAAACTTGGTGACAGGCATTGTTAGTTTAACACCCTCACGGTCCCTTACATGTAGACCCAAAGTGTGCTCCGTCCTCTTCACGGCCATCCACAAACAGGACTTCATTCAAAAATTTGCTACTTAATGCCAATTTATTAAAAAGGCAAAGTTTGTGTATTGCACAACTAATAGCTGTCATGACAAAAGATCACTCCCACCTGAGATGCGTAGATTTGTGTATAGCTCCTCCAGAGTTACCATCTGTCTTTTAGCTGCAACTTTAATTAATACTATTTTCTCTCAAAGTTATACAAAGCTGTAGCAATGCTATTAACATCTTCATAGTGTTATCAGGGTAAAATAGAAAGGGAGCCTTAACAGTTTACATATTATTAAGTGCAGAACTTTCAAAACTATTGATTCAAAATTATGGCATATGTGAGAACATATAAAGAGTTTAAAGTGGATACTTTTTACAAACAACTGTCCTATATACTTTTGGTCTGACTTGATGAGATTTGTTTCCTGGCAATTTCCTTCAACAACTGGATTTTTACATTAATAATTGTTTGAGTTGTGTTTCTTACAGTCAATCTATAAAATGAACTAAAATGTACATCTCAAACCAATTACAAGGATTTTGTTTAAAGGGAATATGTTGACAGATTCATCCTCTTATCTCAAATAATTCAGTTGTAAAAAGGCTTTATTGACTCCAACAGACAACATCACTTACTTCTGAGTTTGCTTTCCGGTCTCTGCCAAATTTGAGCTGGCAGATTATTAAAAAGACAAGTTCTCCCTTTGATATCAAGACAAATAAAAGGGTTTGTTTTTAGCAGGTATAAAGGATTGCCAGTTTTGTTAAGGTGGAATTTCTGCACATACTCAAAAAAAAAAAAAGAAAGAAATCCCTGCTTTTGTGCTCACTCGAAACAAGAAAGTTACGGATTGAGACATAGAGATGTGTTGGGAAAGTTGGTGAATATTCAGAGTGGCAGCTTCTTTGAATATTTTATAAGGTTACAGAACCATGGCATGTATCATGGCATTGACTTAAATTGTGAAAGTAGCCTGAAGTTCATGGGAAGGGTGAGGCGTCTAATCTTTTATTCCCCAAACTGCACATTGTGCATCTCTGCCTGCTTAACTCATTTCCTACTGTCTTGTCTTGCCATCGTGTTTCTGCCACCGACCATTATTTCTTAGGGTGCAGCTCCCGCTCTAACACTTCCTGCTTGTCCTCCGGCCACCCCCTCTTTTGCTACCGTGTTGTCTCACACCCCACGTCCATCAACCCCCACTTTTTCCAGCACTGTCCCATCTCTCCCTGGAATCAGGGGCTTGGCTCTCTGGGAAGCAGATGGGACAGATGAGGATGGCGGGGATTGGCTAATCCCTAATCTGCTGTCTCCTTGCCATTCTGGACCACAGAGGAGAGAGAGAGAGGGAGAGGCTGATGGAGCCAGCTAGATGGAGCCAGCTGTCAGATGGAGAGTCTTTCATGGTCCTGCGCACACAACAGCTGCACAGGGCCCGCCTGCACGGCTCTGCATTATTAAGCATCTTTTTAGTTGGTTCCAGATGCAGACCTAGCTGTGTTTACCCAGGCTTTGTGTTTTCTTGAACCCCCCCCCCCTCCCCACCCTATCCTCTCCCTACCTCCTCTACTTTTTAATTTCTTAATTCAATGGTTTTTTTCCACTCTATTTTAATGTGGCCAACACAGTTTAAACTTAGGACTTTGTATGACAATAGTGTAATATTCAAGCATGTGACCTCCACATGTAGCACTTTAATAACTCATCCTAATAAAGTGTTTCCTTCCCAGAGCTGCTGGCAGTCGGCATTTGAATCATTTAAACACATGTGGGTTTTTTCTGGGTCGAAACAATTTCCTTCATATTGTAAAGAAATAAAAGTCAAGATGTGTCATGTCTGTGTAACATGCCTCTAAATGGCTCCAACGTTATCTAATGACATTAAATAAAAAGTAAATCTTTTCTTTTGAAACATTTACTGTAATGGAAGAGAGGTAAAATGTAATTACAACATAATTAAATGTTTTATTGCTGTAATTACATGCTGTTTAACGTGCCTCTCTCTGTGAGATTGTCTGTATATAGAATGTGCAAACAAGCAAATTTGTTTAAACGTAAATGCGCAACGCACACAAACAAGGGTGTGCATACACATACACACACGTATTAAATCAGGACAGCAGACACATATTCACATGGCAACCTTTTGCGAAAGCCAGCTTTGAGAGTGCTAATCTGTGCCTTGGTGTCGTCTCTTGTCAAGTTCAAGAGGGTTAACAAATCTTTACCTCCAGAACAGCCCTTCTCTTCCCCCTTTCATGTCCACATTTGTTCACTGTATGTCCAAAAATCTACAGAGGCCCGTCCCGACTCAGTTGGGATTGGTTTAGCTGAAGAGCTGGAGGCTTTTCAGTTGCTGGCATCTGTTGTTCTTCTTCCCAGAGCTGCTGGCAGTCAGTTAATGGCCATGCTTGGGATCCAGAGAGAGAGAACAGTGGCTGATTTCCCCATTGCCATCGCACCAATCCCGGCACACCACCAACTGCAGATGAGCCACCAGCAGCTAAAAACATTCAGGCTAATGCTCCGCTTCTCTGAGAGTTTGGGGCAGATGTTCCACACTTTTCTGTGTGTACTTGTGTGTGTGTTTCAGTACATAGCTCAACACTCTTCAGCAACCCTTTTTAAAAATTATTTTAGTATGCAGGGTGTAGAGCTGTGGTTCCGGGTTTTATCCTTTTGATTCAACTGATTAAAACAGCCATGGTACAAAAAACAAACAAAAAAACATCAGATTTTTTTTTTTTTAACCACATACATCAGACCTTTTTTTATTTACACCTACTTATACTTGGAGTGTCTCAGGGTAGGTGGTTCTTTTCTTTAGTGGTCATTGAGCAGAAGCAAGACAGACAGGTCGCCGGTCTATGACAGACTGGCTACACAGGACAAACAACCATGAATACAGTCTGACTCGAAAAATCAATTAAGAATGAAAAATTAACACGCATTATTTCATGTTTTTTTGAAGAAGTGGGAGTACCTGGTGAAAACCCTTGCTTGCATGGGAAGAATGTGCAAGCTTAGGCTGAGATGAAAAAAACATGGTTATCTTGCTGCAAGGCAGCAGTAGCTAAACAATTGCACCGCTGTGCAACCCAAAACACAGTTATATGAAAAATGCTAAACACTTCCTTTAAGAAAATAATCAGGTGAGCCCAAAGTGTTATCTAAATGGAAAATTATATATGTGCTGGAACGCGCATCATGAACACAAGTAAAATATCCTTGAGGCAATATTTTGCTGTGAGGAGAAGCTGGTCAGATAGGATGGGAATATGCTCTCTATTTATTCTGACAAATTGTAAACTAATTTGCAAATAAACATGGGTCAAATATTTTTTTAAATATACAAAGCACATGGACATATTTTAAAATCATTAGAGTAGGAGGGCTTAATACACAATACACAACCCCACTTCAGGCAAAAACATAATAATAAATACAATTACATTTTTCTCAGGTTCACTATTGTGCACTAACTTTTGCGGACATAGTTCATAAAATCCCAATAAAAGGCGTTGACATTTGTGGTTGCAACAACACACAATGTAAAGAAATTTAAAGAGTGTGAAAACTCATGTAAAAGACACTGTATTTACAATTACTGCGAAGATCTTAAAAAATAAACAATACAGGGACTGCTTCCGAAGAGCATGAGGTTCAGCTTAGAATATAAGATCAACAAGTTTATTCTTCTGCATTTTATTCCTGTGACCAATTCAAAGTTAATCTCAATTTAGTGTGGATCATGCATCTTTTTAATATTGCAGACACTCTGTGCTCAATCCTTTGCATCTGCATAATACTGAAAAAAGCTTGCTACAGTTTAATCAGTATCGCGTTACTCTAGAGAGTTGGGCTGGATATGTTATCGCTAAGGAGGAAGTTCAAATGAAGCTCAATAAATAAATTAATGCCTTGACGATTAGCTGTCACATAAGAAATTAAAATGACTTCAAATTATTCATTTTCAAACAGGTGCAGCCAAAGAAGGCTTTGATTGTTGTAGTAATTTTCAAAATCAAACTATTTGTTTTGATGAACCTTCCATATGGGTCTCTTATAAAAAATATTTAAAAACCACAAAATAATTTATTGTTTTAAACTCTTTTGTGTCAGTCCTGGTCAGCCCCCCCCCCCCTCACTCACAGCGTTTTGGAGCTTAAAAAAATAGCCACGACAAAACTGTGTTTAAAACTCAATAATATTCTTTTTTTTTTAGCAAATTATTAATTGTGACTGTCATAGTAGCGGCGTTCTCCTGACAATCACACGACCAACTCAGAAAATACACTTGACAGCTCAGGACCTCAAATCCCACAATGAATTCGTCCTTGACACATCCTTAATGACGATCATCTTGATGATTGTAAATACATTATCATATCAGATCACGTCTGTGTTGCAATCATCACCTCCATTTCCTTTTAATTAAACAGTAAAGCTGACACCACATCTGTCAAAATGGAAGTGAGACTTTTTCAAATCTGTGTGAACTTTTTTCTTTTTTGTCAGTCCTGATCCAAAGCAAACAAAAGAAAGAGAAAATGGCTTTGAAAATAACATGCTCTATCAGTGCCTGTCGTCTCCTTGCCCTCTCTGCCTTTCTTCCTACTACCCCCCTACCTCTCTCTTTTTGTCTTTCTCACACACTCTTACCACTTCTCCATCTCTTCCCCTTTCTCTCACCACTTGAAAGGCAGGGTAATGAGACAGCTAGAGAGCAAAGCAAGGTGTCCGCGAAGCATCAGTTGTGCACAGGAGAAGTGAAAATTTACTGCAAATGAGACGATGCCCATAAATTCATTTTTATTCAGATTACTGTCATCATACATTACAGCCCTTCCTTGTAAACATTTGGCCTCGGCTTTTGTGACGAGGTGTCATTATATTTGCCAGATTACGTTATTAAGCTATTAACACGTCAAGCGCGGCGGGCAACAATACAGGGGCACGCTTAAACAAGCTGAAGAGAATGGAGGAGGTGTCACTGACTTGACATATGAAGGCACTTTAATAGCTGCTGCTCCGAAGACAGAAGAGCGAAATTAAATAGACAGCTTTCATGCCGGGAAAGGAGAGTGCTATTCACAAGTGCTCGGAGCTGACTTAACCATCTTTACGTGGTGATTATTTAACACGGCTGCAAATAAAATGTTGCAATTTAGGCCTACTGAAAACACATTCCCCGGCACGTGTACGTTTTATTGCTCATATTTTTCGGTTTTTGCCGTTGTTATGAAAAAGAGGCCTATTTGAAATTCGAAGGCCCAGACAGAAAGAAAAAACAAATGCTGTTTTTAAATCATGTAAAGACTAACCATGAAAAACTGGGAAATTAATTAATTTAGTTTTATTTATCTGTCATTAAACAGGAAGGGTCTTGAGTTTAACACCCATTTTCTATCTTTATTTGCCCATTAACTTATGTAGTCATTTGCTACTTGTTAGTATTTTTGTATTAACATCAAAACATGTAAACAAAAAGTCATAGTTAATAAAGGTCCAAGCTGTAGCATACTATTGCACAGCTGGAAATGTCAAAGATGTCAAAGTTAATATTTGTGTATATTTGGTTGAAAATTGAAAGTTGTTTTAACATGTAAAAGTACTTTTGGTCAATTTTTTACACATCTTATCTTTATCTGTGGCAGAAAAGCTAAACATAAATAAAAGAGTGGATTTAATAGACAAAGCAATTGGATATTTACTGGATCAGGTACAACAACACACATTTTGTGATATGCAAATTATAAATGATACATTCAGTCCTGTTCACTGTTTTACTAACACTGTCATTAAATATTTCTTATTTTCTTAGAAAATACAAAATCAACTACATTACATGGTGTGAGAATACTATGTTTAGTGGTGTGTCATCACTGGGTTACAAGGAAGCTGGTCACAGAGCTGCAGCTGCGGTATGAGAGGGTTTTAGTTCTGGTTTAAAACTGCCCTTTCATGTTGAGCAGGGGCAGTGTTTCTTAAATAAAACTAACATCTCAGAAAATATCAAAAAACCTGTTTTGTTGTTAGTATGTGCTTTGTACAACTTTAGTCTTCAACAAAACTGCTGTGAAAATGTGTGTTGTTTCTCTCTGCCGGTATTGTACAAATATTCACTACTGATAACTATGCTTTTTATGTTATAACTGCAATTAAACAACTACAAAAACTATAACATTTATTCATACCGTATCAAACAAAGCTGTGTTTATGTGTCAATTGAGTGTTTTATAGTTTTTGCATGAATTGATATGATTCGTGTGATATTTTGCTTTTATGTTTGTTTGTTTGTTCTGGATGTTTTGATACTCCAAATACATGTCTAAGCTATAAACCCCATTAGGGTTTAAATATATACACAACAAAAATCTTGGTAAGAAATAAAGTTATTACTAATGTCTAAATAAGCTTTACATGTTACAGGTTTACATGCTAATGGAGACCTAAATACACAATATTTTAGATTTTAGATTGTATTTTGTTGACTTGGGTGCAATTCATATGCACATTTAGTCCCAATTTATCTTATCTAAAAATTTCATAAAAAATAAAAATAAAAATCAAATAAAAGTAAGAATTACTTTTAAGGTCACTGAGACCAACAAGAAGCACCTGCAGTGCAAAACTAATTAGATCTTGCTTCAAAACGTTGTCCTCCAATGTTGCAGAGCTGTTGTTTCCTGGCGCTTGGCTAAAGCCAAGAAAATCAGACCACAAAGAAAATATTGATCATTAAATACTGTAAAGTAAATAGTTATGAAACTTAAAGCGACAAACTCAATCTAAACAGAAGAGTGGAGAGGAAGTAGCATGCGGTTAATAATGAAACTACAATGCATGCTATAACCTGCAGGTTTTTTTTAGGTCATTACAATGTCAAATATTTGTTGGATGAAACTGTCTTGATGAACTCACCCCCTCGAGGTAAAAATACTTACATTATTTAAGACCTTGAATAGATTTCTGAAAAATTACATACATTTAGTTTTTTTTGTTTTTTTTGTTCCTCATTCGAGATACAACTTTAAATCACACTGTGAGGCCTTCAGCAGATAGTTTAATGCTTTTCAGTGACCTGAATCAAAGTTGAAACAACTAAATAAATAGTTTTGTTATCTTCAGTTTTATTATTGAGAATATTCAGTAACTAGTTCAAAGAATAAACTAATAATAAAGTTTCTTGTTTGTGTGTCACGTCGGCTTGAACTTTTTAAATTTCATCAAATTTTCTCAACAACAACAACAACAAAAAATATCAGGATTATGAAACAAACAGGGGTCCCACTGGTGACATGAGGAGGCTGCGCATGGACGGCCAAGTCAGCGGTTTTGAGTGGATAAATCCGTGGTAACCTATTGAAATGGTTCAACCACAGCCAAAATCAGCTGCGACAGCCAGTGCTGCCAGAGCTTCCCCTCCGTTCAAAGCCAGCACAACAGCTTAGCAGTCTTAACACAGAATCCACCACTTATCATCGTCGGCATCCAGCGCCACAACACTCCACCATGAAGAGGCTTGAGTTAAGCCGGTTAAAATAACACAAGACAATACATCAACAACAGCTTCCTCTTTCCCCTTTTGATGCCTGCTTAATTTGAATGGTACAATGGGCTGAATCCTGTTCTGGTGCTCGACCAAAAGACCACAGAGCTCTGTCCATCTCTCCTTCACATCAGAGGCTACTGGAGAAGCGGGGGGCCCCATGGTACTGTGTGGGGTTGGCTGATAAAGGCCTTTTTTCAGGGTCTTCCAGTGAGGGGGCCGGATTCTGCCTCCCAGTAGGGACGGCAACGTTAAGGCAGACGCTGGAAACAGCAGCCGGAGCTCAAACACACCAAGGGGAGGGTAGGATTGAAGAAAGTAAAGGACAAAGTAGAAGATACTTTGTGAAAGAGAGAGGTGTTGACTGATAATGGATGCAACCTGGAGAGATCCCCATGTATATGACACCTTTAAACTATAAATTGGGGAGTTTAAAAGTTCAATATTTTCACTTTCTCCTTTTGTTTTTGGACGATTTAAACGGTGTCTCGTGGTATTTGACTTCTCTTCCAGGCGTTGACACATGACTGAGGTCCAATTACCACTAGCCCTGTTTGCAACTGAGGCAAACGATAGCCATTGACCAGCAATGGCCCTCTGAAACATTTTACCTTGCGTTCATCCAGGACTTGACATGACCTTTGAACCTAAGGAGCACAGCTGTCAAATGTCTCCACTGTCATTCCCTTCGGAGATCCTCTGATTTCTCACCAGATATCACACACTCTCTGTCTCAATAGATGGCTGCAGAGAAATAGTTTTGATCACATTTGTTGCACGGAAACAAAATGATTGCATACCTGTAGTTTTACAATATTGTAATGCATATTGAATTTAAAAATGTATATTAAATTAGCATGAAATATTTTGTTTCTGTTTTTTTGTTTTTTTTGGCATATGGATCTATTATAATGACATATGTGACATCCAATGACAGAAGTGACAGACTCTATATTTGGGTTTAGAATATTCATGTTTCTAATGCAAAAAAGGCAGAACAAGTTCTGCAAATTATCAACTTCTAAAATCTGCATCTGCATCGTCTTTCACCTCTCCGGCCTGCTTTGCTTGGAGACGACAAAGAGCGCGTTTCATTTGAATCCCATATATCCAGGTCTGTGAATTCACTGTGGCAGGAGCACCACCAACTGGCCAAAACACGCTTAACCATTAAGGTACCTGGGTTTCACTACTCCTGTGATGTGCATTGAAAGATTAGTCACATGCATCCAGTTGCAACCTCCACATTTTAACAGTCTTGATTTATTCTTAGTGTGATCTGAAAAACAAGCAAGATTTTTTTTTTCTTTTTCTTTTTTTTTTCTCTTTCCTCTCCACCTCAAAACCCCCTCGGAGAGGTTGACTTCATGGTATCCATCATCATGCATCTTTAATGACGTCAGGCCAGGAGCATGGGGTAAAATCACAGTAGTGGCCTGAGGCTAAAACCAGCTAAAATGAGGTTCCTCTTACTCCTTCCCACGCAGAAAGAGCTGCGCGCAGGCCGAGAGGGAGGGTACATCGCGCCCATCGATCGCTGAAGCTGGCGGCCACTCGATGGGGTGATGGATACATTTTTTGCAAAAAAAAAAAAAAAGAAAAAAAGAAAGTCAGAGTTGGAAAGCCTGAGACAGAGATGTGACAAATGGATGCCTTGATTTATGGGTCCTTATTCAGGACTGCAAAAAAAGGACAATCCCCTCTTACCCAATTTGATTTAACTGTAAGGGGCCTTCAGAGACTCACCAAGCCTAAAAAAAAGAAATCTAAAATGGAGAAACTACCACCTATTCACAATAGAGAAGCAGTAGAAATTTTAACAGAGATCTCAATTTCATCATTTATGATTCTATTAATTAAAGCTCATTCAAAGATATGAAAAAAAATATATGTATACTTGTATTAAAAGTATGGGAAATTGACTTGAGCTGAAATCAATTACACACAGCAACCCTCAAACAAACGAGTCAAATATAGCTCAGGGCCAAAACACACTTTATGTCACAAAGAACGAAAACAAAAGAACGAGCAATAAAAGATCTCACGCATTTTAACAGCATACAGTAATTTTGGAGCTATTTCCTGCATAACTCCGCGATAGTCCGAGTGTGGCTTGGAAACATCTTTCAGTTGCCGAACCCCCAGCCTTGACCCCGGGGGTCAAAGTCAGTCAGGCTCTTCCTGTCTGTGGCTTTTCCCAGGATCCCCTGCCTGTCGGCATGTCAGCACCTCTCCTGTCTCCTCACCAACTCAGGATGTTGCTTTTGCCTTCCAAGAGTTTCCTGAAACCGGAGGAAAAAAAAAAAAAAAATATCGGTTTCCATGTAGGGGTCACTTGGTGTGAAAAAAAAGAAAAGCCATTAAACGTTGCTGTTTTGTATATTTGACTCAATTTTGCAAACTTGTTGCCCTTTGACTCATTCCTATTTGCGGAAGTGAGGATTTGTCAGCCTGTAGGGAATGAAAACTGAACAGAAAGAACGGTTGTGGATGAACGGTGAACACAGGATGCATTTTTAGTTTTATTTACGTTTTTTTTTTTTAAACAAGAGGCATTTATTCATTTTTGTTGTTTTTGTACGTGTTATACATCACAGGTTATATTTTTGAAAGAGAAAAAAAAACGTACTGTAAACTGAACTAGCTCTCCGTCGAAATGGGGTTATGGTCTGATCAGAGGGCATTGTGGACAATTAATAGTGATGCTGCTAAAACAGTAGTGACTTTAAATGGGGCATGTCATTAAAAATGACACATAGGCACCTTATTCTACTTCTTTCTCCAGGTGCCGAATCAAAGAATGAAGGCTAAGTGACAAGGTTGCACCCCTGGCAACAGACGTCCTGATTACTTTTTTGTCTCCAGCCTCACAGCGGCGCCTGAATAGACATTGCATGACTTCAAGCCCATATGCTCAATTGAAAGCTGTGTTTGTGATGCAGAAGTTGGCTACGCACACCTTTGTCTAAGTTTGATATTAAGTCTGTCATGGATGCTTAAAAATTCCTCTTGGCCCCTGCAGTATACCCGTAACTCTTATTCCCTTGTTGAGCAGCCCAAAGAGTATGTGTGTATAAATGGAAGGCCTGTCATTTCACATTCATTAAAAGTGAAGTTCCAAAATTAATAATGTAAAAATATGGGTTTTAATTAGTCTTCTATTCTGCCCAATGTACTTAAATTGGATCATCGGGTCCCTGTTGCCCTTTCACTTAATAAAGAATTAGCCTGTGATGTTCTTAGCTTGACAGGTAGGATAAAGTGGAGAAAATCACTGCTGTTATATAAAGGATATATCCGTTTGTACGTAATTTGCAGCTTAGTCAATTTGACAGTGGGGGGAGGTGCCCAGCTATGGATCCGGAGTAGGTTTTCTATTTAATGCATTTCTATCATGTTATGGCGTGACCACACCATTGCCTTGCATCGTTCAGCCCTGTCGCTTAATTAGTGACATTAATCCAATTTGATTGGATATCTAGCTCACTTAAGTAGGGGTATTATTTCCGCACCTATGATGACAACATTATTGCTTAATCTGATTGATTTGATAAATTTGCGTTATTTAACATTTACATATGTTTTTTTAAAAGTGTTTTAAAATCAATTATAGGTTATATTGCAGTTTATTAGATATGTGTGACATTTTTTTTCACTGGGCATCTGTGAACTCGCGGAGACGAAGAAGCAGTTTCCTCTCATGACCGTCCAAAGCTCAGAGCTTGTTCTTTCTAAAAGGTTAAATAGGGGGATTTAAAAAGAGGCTTTAGTTGAAAGCATATGGCATCCATGAGTGATCCTTTACATTCAGTGGCAATATAGCGGTGTTTGTGTGGTGGGCGAGTGGGTGTTGTCGTGCTATTCTCAGGCAACGAGCCCAGACAGCCCTCTCCTCTCGCTCACTCACTCCCTCGCGCGGGACAGGCACAGCTGTCAGATCAAAATCAATCGCATTTTAAAGGACGTGCAAGCTAAATATTTCATTCTTGCCTTGGGAACCAATTAAGTGCTACATATGAAGTCAGAAGGACTGGTTGAGCCGGAGTCGTACTGGTGCGTACCAGCTGCTCATTGCTTACTCCACCCCTCCCTCTTTACTCCATGCAAATGTGTCAGTGTGAACGCTCGAGTTCAATTACCTAGTGATGTTTTAAAAATGCACCAAAGCCAGACTGGCAGTCCGGAATTGGAGGGGATCCACCCCAGGTATGTTGTTTATTTAGTTGTTGTCTGTTGTGCTGGCTGTAACCCATTTGCCCTGATTGCAGATGTAAAGGATCTCAGCAATAGGAGGAACTGGGGGCCCTTCAAAGTGCCATGTGTCAGAAAACACCTCATGCCGGATGGCAGGGACAACTGGCATCTAATTCTCAAACCATGACCCCTGCCTCCATTTCCCATTACAGTGAATAACTAGTCTCAAAAACGAAACTTATTTTGAAACTTACTCTTCAGAAATATATATTTTTTTCATATTATTTTTTTACATTTAGATATTTGTAAGTATTTTATGTTTCTATCAGCCACATGTCCAGAAATAGGTTGGTAATTGGATCCAGGCCAATTTTCTGAATAATCTTTCCTTACCAGTGCACAGTAGCTGGGGGAAAAAAAAGAAAAAAGTATATACGTATATACCTATCAGGTCTTGCTGAGAACCATATGTTTCATTCCAGATAATTTTGCTGAATAGAGGAAATTTAGAGTGAGCTGTTTTCATTTTCAGTGAGTTGTTTAGAAATGATAACAGTGGGAGTACTAAACTACACCCAACTATTTTAAAAGTAAATATGATATGTGATTTATGATATGTGAAAACATGTCTGCGTGTCACCTGGGCTGCAAATAAAAAAAAAAAAGGAGCAAGACTGAAATGTGATTGCATGACGGCTCAATGTTGTGCAGGATATTTAAACATTGTTACTATTGATAAATAGTATTAATCTATCATAGGTTTTGGGAAGAAAAACAATCTATCACTCTAAACAGTTAGAGTCTGATGAACACACATGGAAGTCTAATTAGATTTTTAGGCGCAGCATTTATATATGAGCTCGGAGAGACAACAGTGGGAAAAGTTTAAACCAATATAATTACAGTCTCACTCTTTATAGGGCTTACAGACATGTTTGATTAAAGTATATCATTGCTGTCACTCTAAAACAGTTTTAGCTGGACAATTTGCTTTTGGAATCATATGTCCATAGTAATGACAGCCCTATTATTTTTGGAATTCTACACCAAGATGTCAGTGTTTAATTTATTTACTAACTCTAAATACATAATGAGTTCTTTGAGTGCTCACACCATTCTTTTTTTATTTTCTTTTAAAGAAAATTCAAAACACCAGGTCAGAGCTGTATAAGCGCTGAAAATCAGGAATAGGCCAAAAACATTGTTTTGGTGGATCTCTGTTATTTAATAACTTAGTAAAGTCCATTTTTTATTTTCTTCAATACATGGAGCATGGTGGTTTTGGAAATTACGGTAGCTTTTTAGGAGGTCTTAGTGTAAAATAATCAAAATTTTATAGGATTGTATATGGTTGAAGTTATTTTGATACTCTCAACCACAATAACTTACACTAATAAATTTATTGAGTTTGTATTTGTTTTTACATAATAGCAAAGTCTTGTTTTAAATGGATCACTATCTCTTCTATTCAGTGTGACTTCATCTAAGGCTATTAATAACTTCCTATGTTAAATTAGCTAAAGATATTTTAAAATACATTTCTTAAATCTAAAGTTATATAAATTTCTTAAAAAGAGTTTAAAATGAAGGAGCCAATTTTTTTACATAAAAAGAATTGAAATTGCAATAAAAAAATTTTTTTTCAAAAAAAATTTTTCCATGTCAGACTCTACAATTAACATAGAGGCCATAGATTCAAACATACATTTAGGCTTCAGACTTTGTCTGTTTTTAGATCTAAAGATGAAATAAAAATATTTGAAGAACATAACAGACCTGGAAAAGGCACAGGTGAAACATACCAGCATGTTAAAGAAAGAAAAAGCTCAAACATAGAAGGTTAGAGTCAAGGACTATGGAAACTGAAGGTGTGCATGTGAGTGAAAAGGGCTGGCAGCCAAAGTGGACTACCCGAGAAAGCTAAAATGAAGAATTAGGTGGGAAAAAAAGAAAAAAGGAAGCAAAAAGTAAAAAGGAGAAATAAAGCAAACAGGTTAAAGCGAGGCAGTGCAAACAGGAAATGGTGCAAAGGAAAGAGTGTGAGAAGAGAAAAAAGTAGAAGAGAAAGAGAGAAAGAGACAGGGAGGGAGTATGATTGATAATGGTGCTGACAGAACCCCTCTGGCCATGCTCTCTGTGGCAGTTTGGGGAGACAGGGCCTCCCCGCGTGAGACCGAGCTGCCCCTCGCCACTGTCCCGGCACACACTCCACATCTGGTGGGATCGCCCACGCTAGGTCAGAGGTCGCTGCACCAGGGGGGCTACTTTCGGACTCGCATCCCCAGAATGCTTGGAGAAAAACACAAGGCCTGTCGGGGTCCTTGCAATAATCAGCGTTTAAAACGTACAAGCAGAAGACTAATCACGCCTCAGGAATTTATTTCCTTTTTTTTTGCTCTCCACTGACCTGGGAAAAGGAGAAATAGTAGACCAGGAAAATACTGTATTTTAACTAAACTGAGATGACAAAAGCACTGGTGAAGGTAAGCGGAGATTAGTGGCTGATGTGCAACGTGTATCCACCGTGTGTGCCTGTATGAGTGCTCACCTTCTTGCTATATGTGTGTGCATTACTGCCTGTGTGCGAGGAGACAACACTGATGAATTAGGGATAAATAATGAAGTAGCTCGGGGACTGATTTGTGATAGCAAGAAGGCCCATCAACAGAGAACACTAATACTTTTGAATGCTATTCCGTTTGATGTTGATCAAGTTCAACTCGGCTGACAGGGCTGAGAAGACTGTGGGGAGCATAGGGACCATACGAGAGAACCTACTCAGACAGGTGAAAGAGGAGAGGGACAATACCACTCAGACACACTCACACAGGCACAAAAACACACCCCAAATTATACACATACACAACCAGATTTAGCAAACCATTTCTAATGTACAGCTATTTAAAACTTTTGCTTTTAAACGAAAAAGGATAAGACACCACTTGTATACTTTTACTTTTAAATCAGTGTATTTTATTTGACCTGTGACCTCGCAAGAATAAGTTGCTTTAGCCAATGGATGGATGGATAGATGTATGGATTTCATGAAGCTATAAAAAAGAATAGAAAAAAGTTGCCCATAATTGTAAAATGAAACAAAAAACAATATTGATTTTTTTTGTTTTTTTCCCCCACCAAAACTTTAAAAGTGTAACTTCTATTAAGCCCTCCCTGTGTCTAGAGTATGTGGGTTTTCCTTTCTATGCATTTAAAGTTCTAGTTCTCTTAAAATTTTGGCAAAAAAAAATCAGTCAGATTGATCAATGTCAGTGAAAGCATATTTTTGGATTTGTAACAGATTTCCAATTAGTGTTACATTAGTTGTTTATATCAGGGCATGCATGGCTTAATATAAACTAATCCTTAATATCTCTAGCCGTTTTTTTGTTGTTATTTTTTTTCAGGTTATTGCTGTCATGGCAGGTGAAACTTTGTTGGTGTCCAAGACTTTTCAGCTGTAACAGGGTTTTCCTTTCCTTTTCTCTAACAAGCTCCCCTGTCCCTGCTGAAAAAAAAAATCCCAAAAGAATTATCTTAAACTGAGAAATAAAGGTCAGGAGTAAATATAAATACACGGACCTGAGTTGTGGACTTGGGCAGCTCTTCCAGAGGTAACAGCACAATTTCTCTCTTTTTAATATTGGAAACAAAATGGATAATTTATATTAAATTTCACAATAACATGACACCTTCTGCTTGGCTATCACATGAAAGCTTAATTACAATACATGGGTTGGAGGTCGGATCAATATAAAATTTAAATGGCTCAACAAGTTTAAATACAAGCCTCTGTACTTAATAATTTACTTTTAAATAACAAAAGGTTAACATATCACTTGAATTCTCAGAGGTATCTTTTTCCATTATAAAAGGAGTTTTGATACTTAACTGGGTTAAATATCTCACTAATTCACATTAAACTGCATGGCGGCAAATCATTTCACATCTATAGACAATCATGACTTGCCACTGTCTCACCATAGCTTTGGGCAGGGGTCATTTTCAAAGTGTCACCATTTAACCAGGAGGAGGGCCGGGTCTCCATACCTCCAGCATTAGTCCATGCGGGCAGAGTTCGGGTGTGTGGAGAGCGTGGCCTCATTATGAAGGAGATAAAGACCGTTAAGGCTGTTTGGTCTTGGGCCGGCTCCAGCCCCTATGGTGAAACACACCTGCTCCCCTCTTTAAAAAGCCCTGCTCCAGTTTAGCTCTTGGCCACGGACGAGTAATGACCTATCCAGGGGGCCGTAACGCCCGCTTCGTTTAGCCTGTCGTTAAGACCTAGAGTCAGCAGCATACTGCGGCACAGTACCGTGCCAAAACTCAGTACAGGGTGTCCTTGCCAATGATCTAAAATCAAGCCTACTCTGTTAGAATATGGATAACTAAGTAGTTAGCCACATTAATGAAATGGCAGAATAAATTTGGCAGGATCACTGTCATGACTTCAAGAATTTCTTTCAGACGTATTGTCAAACAAATGTATTACTTTGATAATTTATCTGAATCATCAACATGAAAATAATTTGAAAAAAAGGAAGTCCCTGTATCTCTGCCAGAAGGAAGATACACTTACTGTATCTGATTAGTAATTAGAGAACATAAAGTTGCTGCTTGACACTACTTTCCATTGTTGTCCTGTCTTTATTGTTACAAGCGAGGACTTACAGATGTGCATGCGCACATGCACACTTACACAAAATTATGAGCAGGAAAAGGAAATATGCATGCATGCATGTAAGCACCTTCCCGCACACAAATGTGCTCTCACACATTTAAAGATTTCCCAGTTTCCCAGTTATGTTTTCATCAAAGCTTTTCTTTGGCACTACAGAGCAGCGTCAGTATGGTAATGTGTTGTGCTGCCTGGAAAGCTGTCAAAAAGCTCCAACCTTGGATGAGAGACCATCGTAATTCAACTGGGCTCCTGTCTTCTGTGTGTTCAGGTCTCCTCATTATTCCACTTTGTGGGGTAATGGCGTCTTGCACTGTTTTATCTGTCAGCTCACCGAAAACTATAGTTTTTTAGCCCTGTATATTAGATGCTAACATCAAAGGCAGCTGTCTTGACAGAGGAGAGACAGGGAAAAAAATTGTTGCGTAAAAAAAATTGAAACACTCCCGGTAGGCGAAAATTGAATCTCTTTACGTCTAGGGTGATGTGTGTATTGAGAATAGGTTTGCTGGGTGTTTGTTCTCGAGTAAACAGCAAGGCTTGTTTGGGTGTATCTGTCAGGTATATGCCTGTGCCCCGTGTGAAAATGGGTTTGTTCGCAAAGTGGGAGTTAGAGAAAAACAGCAGCACAAATTCACTCTTGCTATCTGATCAATGGGGATTTAAGTTACCAGTGACAACTGCACAGCAGATGTCAAGAGACACGGACGCCTTGCATATTGCAGTGATGCTAGCTACATACTCTCAGCAGTTTTTTTCTGGCTTGTCTCTTTTTACCCAGCTGAGTGCTTCTGAGGAATGATTCCTACATGAACTTAGATCACCTGAGAAAGTTTCAAGAAAAGTGCTCTTCCAAAACTGAAGTCTGACACCCCTCCAACCAAACGCACACATACTCACCTCACTCCTCCTGTGGACTCACCTCTATTTGGGCTTCAGTCCCCCTGGGTGGTGGCAGATTTGTATACAGTGTGTGTGTTTATTGCGATTCAATGCGTAAGTTTTGAAGAACAGATGAGTGTGTTTGTGTGAGTGTGTTGGGGGGTAGGGTTCTTCAGAAGACACGGGTAGAGCAAATTAAAACTCACCGCAGGAAATGAGCGCCCTTGGCATTCCTCTTCCCAAGCAGCTGCACACACCCCAACCATCATCTGCCATTTTGACACATCCATGGGGCGTAGCAGGCAGTGACAAGGGGGAAGAGAGGGGTGCCAACGCGACACCCACGGCTTCGAGCGTCGCCAGGCCACAGCCTCCAGCCAAACAGGTGTGTGACATCATGCCGCTGGTTCCTCTTCAGGGGCCCAGGGAGCAGGTTAGGGGACTGGAGTAGAAAGAGGGGGGGTGCAGGAGGAAACAAAGGGAGGTTAGGTCTGTACCTGACAAGCTCATTGATAACATTTGGGACAGGAGCCCTGAAGTCTATGGCAAATTGCCTCTAATGTCTCCCAGAGATCACGGGCCAAAGTCAGGTGCTGGGCGCTAAATGGGCTCATTAGTTATGATTTTTTTTTCTTTCTGTTTTTTTTTTGGGTGGTTTCGCAAAGAGTTTTTTTGCCCGCACAAAAACACATACACATCAACTCAAAGATGTTTGAAGCCAGAGGGCTTTTCCAAACTTCGGACGTCATCATAACTCAAGACAGGGTTGTAGTTAAGCCCCACTGTTGAGACCTGTTTCTCTTAGCTCTTGTAGCACATACAAAACAGGACAATTTTGATTTGGAGTATATCAACAGTTTACAACGTGCTAGATTATCCGGGGAACAGAGAAGCTGAAATCGAAAGGTTCTGAAATCGATCTCACACAGATGATAGATGCTTTAATTTTATTTGTCATCTCAACAAATCTTTATCCAGAACAAAACTTAAAGGGAAAGACACATATGAAATCAGCAGATATCTGGAATTCTCAGCATGTCTCCTATACACACCCCTCTTCACACTTCATTCAAATCCCCGAGCGACAGATCCTGTTACAGAGGAGAAGGAGGCTGTGAGTAGCCTGGGGGGTTCCTAAAGGCACCCGTCTGGGACCTGCTTCATAATCAGTGGACAGAGAGGATGGTGGTGGTATGGCTTCCCAGAGCCACTCACTCCCTCTGGCTGACCGAACTCTGGCAAGCACCCCAGGGCTACCTGTTAAGGTGTTCCCCCTGGTACACTCTCTCTTCCTGGGCAAAAAACTCACATACAGTTTGCAGCCTCTACTCTAAAGTGAGCAAGACCTGGCAGCAGATTGCCAGAATTTGACAGAAAGCATACTCGTGAGTTTCCATGCCTGTTTTTATTTTTTTAGCATGCAAATTGATGCATGGATGATTATGCATGTATAGACAAATTGTTTGTGTACCAGCGCATCTGCATGCGTGAGGTTATGTATTTGCTAATGCATGCACATGGTAATGCTCTCTCAGCATGCATGTAGAATTGTTATGTGTGATTTCTTGTGCTGCTAACAGCAGCTACAGAGTATAATTGTTAGTTGTCAAGGAGACATTGCAAGCGAGCTGGAATTACCCACAAGGTTGCAACTGAATGCCAAGAAACAGTCTGGACAATATATGTGTCTCTGCAGACCTCTTTGGCCCTTATCAACAATAATACTTGTTAATAATGAGAAATGGCTCTAATTAGTCTGCAGTGAAACTAACTGCGGCAGTCTAATAAGAAATTATCTTCATGATAATAAAATTTAAAAGAAATCCGCTGGGACATAATGGACGTAAAGTTAAAATTAAATCTGTTGCACTTGATTTCTTTTTTGCACATTATGACATGTTGGAAGGGATCTGTTTTATCTGTCTGAATTGTTATTGTAGTTAGTCTGGGTATACCATGTGTAACACTGGCCATGTTTCTGTTTCCATAGTCAGCTACAATATTCCCATGACTGTGCCTCGGGGTATTTCCTCTTTTCCACTCTTCTGCACCAGACCTCAGCTTCACTGCTTGTGTTGTAGGGTGCAGAAAACTGTGTAGCAGTGGGTAACCGATAAGGCAGGTCTGGAGTTGTAGACGTTTTGGACTTTCGGATTCCGGGCCCTGGCAATAAAATAATGGAGACGCTGAAGATTTTAAACAAACACTCTGACCATTTCCAAGTCTGTTTCGCATGATTAGGCATCGATGAATCTCCAAGATATCTGGAGGAAAGGGAAGGGTGGGCGTCAGGCTACTGGGAGGAGGGGTGTACAAGGCGAAGAGAGCCATGTCTGTGCTGTCTCCAGTTTGGTTTGGTCCGAGCAGAGAGCCAGCTGGCCTCATTAGGAGTTGATCGGAGGCGGGATGGCATGAGACGTGCACATGCATGTACACATCAACAAATGTAGTGTGAAGCATGGCCTGATGCCCGTGAAAGACCCAAACAGAGTGCTACTTTATTTTTTTTTTCTTATCGAGTGCATTGTGTTTATTCTCAGAAGAGTTTGTGATGTGAGAAGACACGATCATTAGTTTATCTGTCTTTGAGACACTCTCTTCACCTGGCCTACCTGAGCTACTTTGGAACGCATCAGTGCCCATCTGAAGCATGAGCAAATCTTGAACAGGGGCAATAACAGTTGTTTTGGACAGGGTGGAGTGTGTATAAAGAAGTAAGAGAGTATGATTCATGGTAGGGTGGGTCCATCACGAGAGACGGCCGATGACCTACAGTCTGAGGGCCACTGGACCGGAACCAAGGCCTTGTTCCAACAGAGCGAGTGTAGCGTGAGCTGTGACGGATGGTGGTGGTCTGTTTTAGAGCCCTTGAGCAGGTGTGTGAGTCGCTCACATCTGCAGGCAAGCACAGTGAACCGAGACCAAATGGCAGACGCACGGGGCCCATCGGGTACCTGTGCATTGAGACACACTAATGATTATGGATGCAGGCCCATTAACGGTCACATCTGTAAGGGAGAACAACAACCAGCGCACTGGGAGTGAGTCAGCAGTTTTCCCTCCCCTCTGGAGCACAGACACGCTGGTGTCAATGTTGGGATAAAAACTCAAGTCGAAATGCCTCCTTTCCCCCTACTCAGTTCCAAGTACATGCTATAACTCAGTTTAAGCTCCACCCAAAATGAGAAAATGCGCTTTCCTCTAAATAAACCACAAACCAATATGCCATACATCAAAGCTGATCTATTAGTAATCGAAAATAAATAAATATCAAATTGCAATAAATGTAAATATGACTTCTTGTTTGAACATAACACTAAATTATCTAATGAAATTAGCAACTTAAAAACAACGTTAAATATTAATTTTAAGAGTATAGGTGATAAATTAAATATTACTCATTGAGTCATTGTTTAAAAATGCATAATATAATTTGCATAGTTTTATCCTGATAGAAAATAATAATGGGTAGTTGTCTTGCAGCGTCTTTCATGACGGATGAAGCTTGCATCTTTTTGTTCCCTCATCATCCCTCTATCCTTCTTGCTTCTCATTAAAGTTTTAACAGAGGCTGTTTTAATTGTCAATCCTATGACAGGTTGATAAAAGCAACTTGACAATTAAGTTCATTGGCTCCGCTATGCATATTAATTGGGTCTTATTTGGATTTCTATTGTTATTGGAAGGAGCACTCATGGTGTAGCAAAATGTCATCCATTAACTTCTCTCTTCTCAAAACTTAATGTAATTAAGCTTGCTATTGTATGACTACGAGAGGAGGCTCTAGAGAGAGGAACTTTTAGTATTCATCGTATAAATGAGTAATGTCGTTCTTGTGACACTGCAGGAGTGCCATTTCACCAAAATCAGCCATTCACAACTTTATTATCTCTAACAAGTGCTGCCGGCTCTTGTTTAGCAAATGAGCAAAGGAAGATTTCATGTCACTGTGTGAGCATGCACACAAGCAAAGAGTGTATGTGTGGATATGCATGTGCAATCCCATGTGGTACCTAAAACATGTAACAGATGTTTGTCGAGGACAACTAAAAGTACTGTCACATTAAAGGTGCAGAAAAGGGTGAATGATATTTTTTAATTACTGTACTTTATGGTTTAAATCATATGATCTCAACCTGTCAATGTAATTTTTGTAAAGTTTACACTTAACCATAATCATGAAAACACTGCTTTGTTATCTCAAATTTAAACCTGACATATTATTGTATATGCTTAGGATTTCAACCAGCAAATAAGAAAAAAAAATGTGTAGATAAATTAAGTGCAAATAAGTTGCTACATTTTATTTGTACTAATAGAAATCATACAATTATTGCATGATTTTTCATGCAACCTCCTAACTCTGATAAGCCTTTATGTATGTTGCACATACAAATCATGGTTGAACTGACTTGTTATAATCATGCAACACTGTACTTTAAAATTTGGTCTAAAAAATATCTAAAAGTTATTTGTTACATTTTTATTTCAACATTTAGTTTTTTCAAAAATCTAAGTATTTTCCTAATGTGCCTTACCATAATCGTAATGTAATTTTGAAGTATTGAACAAGTGTTAGGCATAAATACACATTAGTGTATTGTTTATTGGTTTGGAATTTCTGCTTTTATTTTTTACATATTGTATGTGTAAGCAGCGCTGGACTGCTACTCAATTTTTTTGTACACTGTGCAATGAAAATAAAAGCATCCTTTCTTGTACTCATTAAATTTTTAAAATTCAGTTTTTCATTTTAGGGGAACTTTATGATTGCTCTAAACAAAGTAAGCATATTTGTGAAGTAGAAACAAAACCCTAAAAAGTAAGGTTTAAACCAATCCATGAATAGAAACAACATATATTTATAGGATCCTATAGCAGAAGGTAAATGAAAAGTGTTAAAACATTTTATTAAGAAAATCACTAAAGTACGTTCGAAATTTAAAAAAATGTATTTGTTAAGTACTTTTTACTGACAAAACTCTTAAAAAGCACTGTACGAAAAGTGTAAAACAAACAACAGTATAAATTAAGTGGCGTTGTAGGCAATACAAAAGATCAAATAACAAACATTTAATTAAAACTTGTAAACGAGCATCCAACAAAAAGCTTGTTTAAACGAGAATCTTATTTTACAACTCTTCAAAAAAGTCAATAATTAAATAAACACGGTGTGTGGAAGGTTTTGTTTTAACACTCCTGTATCTTGATATCCCTACATAAAAAACAGTTGAACCAATTTAAGGTTAAGAAATTGGGATATGATTTTATTTATGATTACCTGATGATTAGTGTGTTATGCCCTACTATAGTCAGTCTGTTATATTTTAAATATATATTTCAGCTACATGATGCCCAGTGTAAAATACAGCTTTCAGTTCACCTGCTTATTTCTTTAACAGTTTTATGCCATATAGAAATAGGGTTGTAATCGGGTACTCGGACTAGGGTCTTGAGGAGGGCACTTTTCAATGACTAATGTTTGAGTCACTCACAAAAATCACACCCCAATCGGTTTCTTTAGTCTTCGGGATTTTGTGGATCCCACCCATGGTGAGCTGTGTGGCTCTGTGCTAATAACATATCTAATTTCAAAAATTCACAAGTTTTATTTGTGTACATATACTTGTGTACATATATGGACTGTGTAAATTATTTATCTTCAATGAAAGATAGACTGTATTAGCTGCTGCATTGTTTTGTATGTGACCTATTCTGTTCTGTGCTTAGACATCCCCAGCTGTCCCAGCAGAACAAGCAAAATCCATTGTCATTTAAGTTCACAGAGGTAAAGCAAAGCACAAATTTTATAAAAAAAACAGCAACGTCTTTAGATGGAATCAATCTAGGCTACAATGTAAATGATGAAGTCCCACCAAAACAGGTAAACATGGTAACACTAGCCTAGCACTTAAGGTTACTCCTCCTAATGAAGATATTTTTGATAGGGGCTAGTAGTGAAGCTATTTGGAAACTATAGCTGTATTTGTTTTATTGGATTTGTCCTTAAGATGGTTTTGATCATGTTCGTTAATCCTATGGCTGACCTGCAGAAAATCATAACAAAATTTTTTCATGAGCTGCTGTCAAAACATACTGATGGGCAACTTTATTGTTGGGACCCACTACAAAAGAACAGCTGAGACTGATGACAAGCTGCAAGTTGTTTATTCAGCAGGTTGAAGTAGACTGTGTGACATTTTTTCTTTAAGAATATGCATTGCAATGGTTTTATAACAATACTGGACTTGAACTTTATATCTCTAAATACCTACCTATGGATTACTTGGACTGGTACGGTCGAGAAAAATGTATGATCAAAACATCAGTTATGGAAAGCAACACTTTCGCAATCTGAAAAATTAAACACAGGCATAGAAAACAAAACTTAATATTTAATACACTTAACGTTTAAAAAAATTTCAAAATGTGTGACATATATTTGAAGAACCAACCCTTTATTAAACATCTAACTGTAAATCTAAATACTTGGGGAATTGCCTGCTATTGAAAACTTGTGAAAATTTGGTAAAAAGATGAAAGGTGTCCATGTAAAAGACGCCCATCGTTGTCTAAATATGCTTTAGAAGTCGTTGGGTCATTTAAAAAGTCAAACTAATACGGATTTTTTTTACATCATTATTTATACTGGGTTAATCTGTTTGGATCTAGTCATTTTAATCTCTACTAAAAGAAAACGACTAAAACATTTTATTGTGTTTTTCAGAACTTTCTTTTTGTGAGAATGCATAAATATTTTGGGTTTCTTTTTGAATGTTCGGTGCAGTGATGGTGCAATATAACAATATAAGTTATTAAGATAGTCTGAGAATTGGAGGGGAGGGTAAAGTAAAACAAAAGAGCTGGATGTGAGTTGGGGATGCTTTTAACAGATTACCCACTGCACCTTGCGTAACTCTGCAGGCCCACACACTCACATCAAAGTGGTACCCCCTATCTGCCCCAGGCTTAGCCGGCCCCTGTCCACCCCCCATGTCACTCCATACATCCTCCTGTTCATGTTGAATAATTGACAGTTCTGTTTTACATGCTCCGCATTTGCCAGGACATGGAAGTGTGACTCCAAACAGGGCATGACTCCGAGAGGTGCTGTGCATTGGTTTGACATCATTAGAATGTACCCTACTAATGCTCAGCACGCACCCTGAGCTGAACACTGTTGAGCATGAATCCACAGAGCGACTGTCTGTTGAATTAGCAAGCAAGTTGTTCCAATGCACATGCATTTATTTATATATATATATATATATATATATATATATATATATATATATATATATATATATATATATATATATATATATATATATATATATATATATATATATATATATATAAATATTTATATTTTCTTTCGCTGTGTTTATACCAAACCTTTATTACCCACAAAGCATTGTCCATATAAAGAGTTTCTCTTCCCAAATGTTTTTTGACATCAGGTTTTATTTCCTACCAGAGCTTATGAAGGGAGTGATAACTCCCTTCTTTATACTGTTCCAGCTTCTTCTTTCAAGATTCTCTGCAGCGCCTGGTGTGCACTTACATAGTGAATCTGCTGAACTTGTTGGATGTCACTCAAGACTGCCAGAATGGCCGTGCATAGCAAAGGACAATGACCACCATGGGTATGAGAGGGACTGGAGTGTTTGTGCCAAGGCAATCTCAAAAGTCAAATAAGCCATTATCAGTCTGTTAAGATAGGTCTCATTTGAGGTCTCTTAATAACAGTTTGGTGAGGTCTCCATCATTGAATCAGCAATTGCTGTTTTACAACTGCTGCAAAGAAGAAAAAGTAGTAAAAAACTATGGTTGCAACAGAGGGGATTATAATCTACTGCTCTGTGTGCATACAAGAAAAAATTTCAAAGAGTATGCCTTTGCATGACCTTAAATAGAGTATAGCATGATTCTGGAGTGTAGTATGGTATAGCCCTTAAAGTAGGGGTATGAAAGGGCTGGCTGTTCATTTGATAGTTTACCTTGACCCCTGAAGTGTGTCGCTCACACCCTGAGGGCTTGGGCTGGCAAAACCTTTCTTATTCTCCCCTGGGAATGATAATCTCAATGTGGGCGTTTACCACGGACACCAGACACAACACCATTAGGCACAGCTCCGCGGCTGCTCATTAGGACCCTCCGATCGATACTCGGGCCTGCAAAAATCGCCAGAGCTGTGGAAGCGGCTATCACTCTTCGGAGGTATTATTATAAACTGTTCTGAGATTTTGGGAAATATCCCACTTTTTTGTGTTAGAACAGGAAATAAGGGGTCGGGAGGGCAAACACTGAGTGAAAATAGCATCTCCAAGGGCATTAAACTGAAGCACTTGTTCAGAGACTTTGAACAACGTGGAGTCATCGGCCCTGCTGTGAAATTAGAAGCAGTCAGGAAGAATTAATGTGCTTGCATCTCTGTTCTCTGGGGTTTGGTGGTTGAACCAGAGAAACATTGACACATAAGAAGTTTTTTCATTGCTGTGTTAATGTCTTGGTTCTGATGTCTCCTTTATTTAGCATCAGACACAAATGAGTGAAGTTAAGCACAAACGCTTGCTGGTGGACCTGGCAAACCAGATCTCTCTTTTGTCAAAATAGAGGTCATTAAGGGAAACATTCTTATAATTTTTCTACTTTAACTGATCCAAACAAGACCATATGTTTTCTTGAAGTTTTAGCACACCTTAGAAACTAAATTTTTTCATTTTCCTATTATTTTCTCTTATAATGTGAGATGTGCAGACATTAGTCTTAGGAAATCGTAGATGAAAAGACAAAAAAGAAAAGCACATTGGTTTCTGGCAGAGGAGAGAATAATATTGAGGCAAAATTGTGAAAATAAGAAAAAGGGGAGATGTATTGATTTTTGGTGGAGCCGGGGAAAGAAAAGAGAGGGAATAAAGAAGTGCTCTTTGGCCGATGTGTCCAAATGATGTCTCAGGGGAGCCTCTTAATGGTAGGGGGAGGGGTGGAGGGGGTTAAGGGGGTGAGGTGGGTGTGACCGGGGCAGGTGCCTACCCTGACTACTGCATGGAACTGCCCTTAGGCTAGGGCTAATGGTATTGGCTGAGCTTACTTTAAGCAGCTCTTTCCTAATGGCCAACTATGAGTGTGCCACAGGATAGACAGGTATTGATTGTTTCAAATGCTCTTGAGTTGACAAGAACTGAAAGTCCCTCAAGCATATACAATCTCACAGCAAATTATGTCACATGGAAAGGTGATTAAAAACAGAAGCTTGGGGCAGGCACACTCATTAAAAGTGTATATGATATTTCTCTCGTCCTTGTATCTCACTCTTTGTGTTTACTTTTTTTTCTGTCTATCTCACCAAAGCTTTCGGCGCTCTCTCTTTTTTTGTGTTTGTTTTCAGATTTTCTGAGTGAGAAACGTCTGTTTATGCAGTGTGAAACTCTACAAGCGATACAGTCTTCAAATCTTGTTTTCCAACATACAGCACAGACGTTGATCTTGCATTGCATCAGTCAAAACGATGCTTTCACCGTGGTTGTGCACTTCATCAGTTTATGCACTCTAATTATCTTTGTATTTAAATACTACTTTCAAAGAATGTGCAGTGGCATGAGACTTCGATTCCCTTTACAAAAAAGGTGCAGAATACGGGTATAAGATACAAAGAACAATGCCATATATTTGCTTTGTTGTCATGCCCCCCCTCCCCCTCTTCATACACATACAAAAAATGCTGTGTACAAGATTTTCTCTTATTCACAAGGGGCGCTTTCTAGACTGCTTGAGGCATCCGCTTTGATTGCATAATTCCCAAGAGATGTACAACACAAAACAAAAATACTGACTGAATTCATACTTATAATATACCGAACAAATAACATACCAGCTCCTCTCTTCAAAAACTAGTAGTTCTCTAAAGAAAAGGAATTGGAGAGTAAATTCAAAGTTGAAAGCTTAGCTATTTTATAAACAGAGCGCGAGGATGGGGGTGACAGATGAAACAAACTTCTCTCCTGGCTGAGATAACAAATAGGACATAGCACACGCAGTTATGTAGACTTTAACTCAAGTGGCACATATCACAGGCCATTTTAAGCTCTAACTTTTGTTTATGTTACAGGAATATTAGGTGAAAAAAAGTGTTATTATGTCAGGTGTAATACAGTGCCTCACAAAAGTGTCCATACTGTTTGACGTTTTTCACGTTTCACAAATTCGTCTTGTGAATGGAAACTGATGAATATTTGCTACTGTCAAAGTAGAAAAAAATCTATCCAATAAAATACTCCTCACCTAATAATCCACAAAAACGTAAAGACAAAAACTTTCATGATTTCCTATTAGAATAATAAAATTACGATGTCTTTGAAATGCATGCATGCAAAAAAAAATCCCACGTGGGATGTTTAAACCCTTTTATTGCTTGAAGTAATGATGATCAACAAAATTTGACTTTGTTAACCTAAAAATAACTGAAATAACTCAAAGTGAAAACTAACTTCAACAAAATGATGACATGTCTGAGTATGTATGGATAGTCTCTGTATCAGGCTTGCACATCAGAATGCTGAAATTTTACTCCATTCTTCCTTGCAAACAGTCCAGGTCTGTCAAGTTGAATGAGGACCAGCTGCAAAAAGCTCTTTACAAGGGCTGTCATACATTCTCTATGGAATTGAGATCTTGGCTTTGATTCAGTATCTCCAGGACATCTACCTTGTTGTCTTCAAACCATTTCTGTGTAGCTTTTGCTGAATGCTAAATGAAAGGACGTTGTCTTGCTGGAACTCAACATCCAAAGCAATAGTTCTTTAACAGCAGATAGAAATTATCCACCAGGATTTCCCTATATTTTTTGCATTCATTTTATATTCTACCTTCTATGGCCCTCTGCCAAGAAGCATCCCCACGGTTAAATTTTGCCACCAGAATGCTTCACAGTGGGGATGGTGTCTTTGCAGTGATGTACAGTGTTTGGCGCTCACTAAGATTTTGTCTAATGGCCAAAAAGCTCAGTTTTGGTCTCATCAGACTAAACTTTCTTTCATTGGCCTTGTAAGTCTGATTTAGGCAGATTAATACACATGCCTTATGCGTTTAATTTCTTGATAATGGAGTCAAGTGAACTTTGTTTGTATCCCTGTTTGGTTGTAATGTTGTAATAGTAGCCATGAATACTGAATAAATAGTTAAATGACCATCCAGACACGGGCTTGTTTATACTACTACTTGAAACACAGTCACTGCAACCAGGTGATCTCCATTCAATCATTATAAGACTCTTAACCCCAATTGAGTGGGCCTAAGCTGAGTTAGGCCATATTCAAACTTTAAAGAGTGTGAATAATTAACCTCTTTTGTGTTTAATATGTTAATTAAACTTTTTATTTCAAAGATGTAACATTTTGTTGATCGCGATTCATTTTTGAAAACAACGAAAAGTGTAAAACATCCCAGAGGCAGGGTACTTTTTATTGGGATTTTATGTCTGTCCCTTAAACTTTTGCACATACCATCGCCTTAACAGACCAATCTGCATCCTATTTTTATTTTTTAGGATTTTACATGATCGACCAACATAAAGTAATACATTCATGAATTTAGGAAAAAACGTATACAGGGTTTACAATTAAGTCTAATCTTTGGTTGGGTTGTTTCAATATATGAATATGCTTTAATCTGAAACTCTCCGCTCTAGCTCTGGATAAATGTGTAGTGTAATTGCACTGCTTAAAGTTGACCCTTCGACCCAGTTTCAGTTGTTTTGTAGTCGCTAAATGGGTTTCATACATCGTTGCTCTGCATTTAGCTCCATCGATCATATTAACACAACTCTGTGATATGTTTCACAGAGGAAATGCTGTATTCAGTGCAATATTCAGTTCTTAAAAATGGTACTTTACACAATAAAAATAAAAAGTAATTTAAACCAGAGCACCTTCCCCTGCATGTCTACTTGATTTGCTACCTTTCTTTTGTTAAACCAGAGATACAAATTCTTATGGGTTTTCTTAAGGGCTTTCCATTGAGGTTAGATGCTAGGAAGCAATGTCATATCAAAATAACTGTGGATTTCTTTAGCTGTTAAAATTGACCTCTTACCATTTCCTATGATAAAGTGGATAGCCTTAACAATTTGGATTTGCAGCTTTTTCATATTCCTTTATTTTTTCTTTTTTTAAATGATGGGTTAAAATAATTTTGAATAATTTCCGACAGCTTTAAACTTTACTCAACTTTATTCATCACCTGTCTGCTGTGTTCCTTGGTCTTTATATAACTGTTGTTTCACATATGTCCTCTAAAACACTTCTAAATCCTTTACAGAGCCTCTGTAATTATTCAGAGAAAATAAGTCTCTTGATCTATTCTTAAGGTAATTACTGTTGTTAGCTATTTATTTCATTGTTTCAGGCTAAAAGGGACATTGATATCCTGGCTAGAAAGTGCATAAAATAGCATGCTGTCTTTTACTTTCAACTTCACAACTTTAAAGTAATTTCTGTTTGTCTAACATTTATAAAATGTATCTAAATAAACTGAAGTTTGAAATTGTAGTGACAAACTGGGGGATATTTGTATTCTTTTTTCTCTTTGGATTTTTCTCTTTTTTTTTTTTTTTTTTGCGATGCACTGTACAACAGGTCCCCCGTGTGATCTGGGACTTTACCGAGAGCAACATGACAGGTTCAGGAAAAGTAAACATAGTTTAAGGAGTGAAAGTTAGAAGGAATGACAGCCACTGTTTCCTTTAGAAAAACTGAGAATAAAAAGAAAGAATTTCTGCATGATACAGCTGCACTCAAAGCTCACAGTTTTCTTCTCTTTCGATTAAATGCTCTTTCTCTGGCTGTTTGTGCTTTTTACAGTGGAGTGTGCTACATCGCTACTTTCTTCTCTACAGGGGCCCCTGGGCTCCCCAAGCAATAGGAGTAAATTAGAGTGCACCTGTTCCAGCTCCAAGATAAGCCATCTCCAGAGGATTTCCTCTGAGTAAAATGAAGTGAGTGAAGAATAAACAGAATATCACAGCATTACTCCGCCAAGGTGAAGTTGCTGCCGCTCTGGGGACACGGTTCGTTTTGCACAACACCCAGCAAAATATCCTCTGTAAAAACCTCTAGATGTTAGACTGCAGGAATGGTCTGTGCTCACAGCGGAGAGAATAGGCGCTATTCTTTTGTGCTTCCACCGACCGAGGCAAGCCAGTCAGCTTCTCAACTGTATCTACCCAGAACCTTGACTCAAAATGTTGTTATTTTGTGGTCTGGGTTTTGAGGTTTGTCCTCAGCTTGTTTCGTGGTCGTGTCAACACATGTGCAATGGTCAGACATCAAACCGCATGCTTTGTCCTTTCAAACAGTTTTGTAGTCCTGCCAAACATTTTTTTAAATTTCTAATTAAGTTAAAAGTTGTTTCTTTTCCCTGCCTTCTTTGCATCGTCTTAATTTGACAAATGACTCCTTGTATTTTTCTTGGAAGACATAAAAGACATAACCCCAGTGTGATACCCAAAGACCACTGACCGCAAATGTCTAGAATGCAAAACTCACCCAGTTGGTTTACAGATGAAAGGCAGGAATAATTAGAGGAACATTTTAATTCATCATACGTTTGATAATCAGTCTGATTCCATCTCCTATCTGCACCAGGGCATTCAAATAACCCCCCCCCCCACTATTAGCACCCCACTCTGCCTCACAACAGTAGTCTGTTTTACCCTCCCTTTGTTCCCTTACAACACATTATCATTATTGTAGCTAATTGCACGGTTTGCCTTGAAGTCGTGTTGGAGATTCATGATCTGGGGTTGAAACGTGTATGGGGGATCCGGTCTCCTCCACAGCTTGCTTTACTCTGCTAATTGCCGTTACCAGCGGATAAGGCATGCTCCTTGCTGCGGCCAGCCGGACAAGGCTTCAACAAGGCACAGGCTGTCCTGGACGGAGGGGATGCTATCACACAAGGGTAGCGGGATGTGGGAGGGAGAGCAAAGGGTGGTGCAACTGACGTGGGATGGGTAGACCAGATTGGTGAGGGAAAGGATAGCAGTTGGGGGTGAGCGGAGGGGGATGCAACCGTCATTAGATGTAGGTCAGCGGGAGTGGAGTACCCTAAAGATTACAGTTGGTTAGTGCGACCCCTCTCTGACAAGATCTGAGCCCTTGCTCCCAGCAGAGGTGGACCCTGACATTTGAGGAACTCAGCTATTAGTGAGGCTAATAAAACCCAAGAAGAAAGTTTTGAACCTGCAATGGCCCGAAGACAGTGTGCAACACCAAAGAATACTTAAACGGACTGCAGAAATAGAGATCAGCATTCAATATTTGATTATTTTGGTGAATTTTGCGAGAAGCTATAGGTAGTCAAATATTATAGTGCTGACATATTTTTTGTTTGTTTTATCGGCAACATTAAATAGGTTTCAGAAACACAAAAAGTAGATAAAAATAAATACAAAATGTTTATTCCACCATCATTGTTTTATTAAAATTGTGCAACGAAACCACATCCTCAATTATGGATTTTACCGGAGCTTCTAAATTTTTCTGCTGATAAAAAAAACATTAAAAAATCACCATACAAATAGTATAAAGAGCATGAATGTGATGCATTTGTTCACTAAGATGAAGCAGGCCAAATACATTAGCAAGCAAACCTGCTGCTTAGGGCCCCCAGGCCAGCTGGTGGCCCCCCAAGAGCATTTGACTCTTTATATTTGATGGCAAAATCAAGTCTTAAACTTTTAATTACATTTATGAAAAAACAGCCAACATTTCAATTGTAATTAAAGGGTTTTCAATATCAAACATTGAATTTTAAGACAAGTTCACAAACATGTTGTAAAATATTTGACCAGTTACAGTATAATGCTGTTTGTTTATGTCTTGTTAAAAAAAATTCCCTCGCTTCCCTCTGTGCGGTAGTCACATTTTATGCACAGTGTAAATTAAAAGGAACGAAAGATATAAATTAAAGTTTCTAATTAAATTAAAGGGCAGGTTCATCTAACTTTAAAAGTACTAACATTTTTGCCATCTCTGATAGTTTTCTATTTCTAACGGGAATGCTTGTTTTACGCTGCAGTATCAGCTTCTAATTTAAAAAAAAAGAGTCACTGCTCCCTGGTGGGGCTTTAGAAAAAGGAAATGGAATCACAGACATAACTAGTGACAAAGCCTTTATAACCACACATAAGATCTCATTTCATCTGTATGAATTCTGGGTCTACATACCCCCCAACAATGCTATATATCCTCTACTCACGTAATAAATGAAATGTTATTTTGTGCCAGGGCCCCTTAAATCAGTTTTTATCTAAAAGCACAGATAAATGGGTTGATCTCTTTCCCAACAAAGGATCTCTAAAATATGAAGTGAAAAGCTACCCAAGATGAAACTAGTAAAAAACAGGCAAGGAAGAGCCTATTTCCACAACACAAAACATATTTCCTGGCCTTTAGCAGTCTCTTACTGCGATACTTTGAGACGTATCCATCAAAACACAGCTGTATTCATTCATATTTCATACCTGCTCCTTCTCCCAGTGCTTTAACACTGTTCTTTGATCAAAGAGGAGAACTCAGATCACAACAGGAAGGTTCCCTGCCAGCCAAGAAGATGCAGTAGTGTACATGGCTCTGTATAGTTGTCTGTACTTCATTTATAAAAATAAAATAAAATAAAGATCTATAAAATGTATGCTTTGCAAATCAATTTAAAATAAAATATTAAATGACGTGAGAAATTCTTCTTGAGTTTTTTATCTTTTGTTTAATTTTGGTAAAATACTGCTGCAAAATTGTACATATTATCTCTATTCATTTGAAAGTAAAAGGCAAACTCCGAAAGTGAATATATTTTTAAAGCCCATTTAAGTCTTTGTCAGGTTTAAAAAAAAAATATACAGTTTGAGCAACTTGGGTGAAGGAATTGCTGAGAATGACACTTAGGATCAGATCTAAAACACACAGCTCAAGAGTGTCACCATGTGGAGATGAGAAGATACGACATAATGGTGTTAGAGCAGCAGTCTGAACAACCTAAGACTAACACAGCTTTAGAGGAACAGGGGTATTTTTGACCTTAAGACCAAGTCTTTTTTGTAATACATTTTAAGTGTTGAATTAAGTTTTTGTTTAATTTTATTCCCTGTTTCAGCTTATTCTTTTACCTTATGTCCAGCATGTCAATTCCAAGACGTTGCACTTCCGAAGAAACCCCTTTCGGTAAAGCTCTGGGAAGGAGGAAAAAAAAAACTGTTTGAAGACCTACCTGCCATTTAGACTCTCTCTGAAGATGACTTTGCCTTCTACCATTGCCTGCGGGAACATAGTAAGACCCACTCTTCGCTTCAATTGAAATGCAGTGCCAGAGTCCTCATGGGGAAATTAACATTCTGTTCATAATAAGTGTCACAACAACCACCTGGAAAAGGACTTTATTACACTCAATGCTTAAATAAAAGTTTTTTTTTCTGACCCATTGGAAACAGAAGTGGTGCAAGAAACATTAAGCAGGGTCTTGTTAAATTATTTGTTCGCCCTAAACCTTTCAGAATTCTCACTGCTACCAAAAACCTTGTCTGTTAAAATTTAAAGCATTTAGCATTTAAAACAGTGCATTTGGCAGAAGACACACAGTTTAACATAATGCAGGAACGAAGGTAGCTTCTTCAGATGAAACAAAAAATGAAATTTTTTTTATAAAATCCTATGTGGTGAAACACTGAACATCACCCTGAACACACTGTTAAACATTGTAGAGGCAGCTTCATCTTATGAATATATGACAGTAAGGGCAAAGAAGTTGATCATATAAAAAAAAAAAACACGTACAGAGCAGCACTGGAGTAAACCCTGTTGAGGATGTGCCAGGACAGAGGAACTCATCCACCTAAACAGACCAACTCGACAAAGGAAGCAATGATCAGAGAAGCAGCCAAATCGCTTGGACTTATAATGGAGGTGATGCAGAAATTCATAGCTGAGGCGGGAGAAACCCAACTCATAATTGGGAAACAAAGTTAGGCCATTATCATGCTGTTGGGATAAAGTTGACAACTCCTGATGAAGATGAATAGGGTCAAATTTAAGGGAAAATTTAAAGAAAAACAAAAAAATTAGAAGCTGCATCAATAATTTTTCATTTTGGTAAAGGATAACCTTTGATTAGGATAATGAACTCAATCATTGGTATTTGTTTAGCCTAAATACTTGTAGCTGTACATACACCCTAAAGTAGCTCAGTAAAGTCTTGGCTCACATGGTTTGAATTTCAATGGTTCAGATTTCTATTTATCAAAAGTTTTTAAAAAATCATGTAAAACTTTTTCCTTCCACTTCAAAATTATGCACACCTGTTTGTCCATCACACAGACCCTAAATGTGGTCAAAGTTTCTAGCTACAGTCCCAGAACACATGAAAACATATCAGCTTTATGAGGATGCACACCTGCAGGATGTGCTCAATTCTTGTGCAAATTTCCGTTCCATAGCCTTGGTTAGGTGTAATGAGAAGCTCTTTTTGATTGCAGCTATTATCCACATGTGTTCTTTTCTTTTGTTTCCTTCTTTTTTTCTTTTTTTTTGATATGAATGGCACAAAAATCAAAGTATCAAAAATCCATTGACTCTTCATAATGGAAATCCCTCTGAGCAAGGACATGTGACAATGGGCCATTCCCAGCTTCCTGTCCTTTCCCTCTCTATGCCAACGAACATAACCTCTACTGCTTCAACAATGGGGTATCCCGGCGCATACATATACATGCACTACGGCTGTTTTTCATCTTTGTTGTTATATTTAAGGATGACATCCTAGCCTGTCGGCCTCGAACCATTGTCTTCCGCGTGATTATTTTCTACCCGTTGTTTAGCCCCAGTTGTGGTTCTTTGATGAAAAGGTCGCCACTCAATTGCAAAACAGTCATTAAAATGCGGTTGGTACTATTCACCAGTGTGCATGGGGGAACCAACTCAACTGAGCTGGTTAATCAAAAGTTAATTATATAATTTTCATGCAGATGAGGGAAACGTTCAAATGAATCCCAACTCCACAATCATTACAAAAAATAAAGAAAGAAATAATTCTAAAAGGCTATAAAATGTTCAGGGACCAGGAGGCTGTAAACAATATGAAGTTTAATTTGAGGTAAACAAAGTGAATATCCACCAGGGGGTCTGGAGAAGGAGAAAGTGAGGTTAAATCAAATTTGGAAACATAGATACCAGCAGGTTTTGTTGTCCTGATATACGTGCAATTAGCCAGGTCCTTGATGAGGACACTGGGAGGGTAGAAAGTTGGCTCACATGGTTAACGCTTTGAGGTTCTTTAAAAATAATTTATGGGATTTTATGCTTTATGTGTAAACATTAATTATTCTCGCAAAAGTACACCAAACCGGATTAAACTCGTATTTTAAGAAGCAGTTGTAAAGGGATAATTATCTTTTACGAGCGTGTTCTAAAATTATTGAACACCCCATGAAGGCAAGCACAAACTCAATGGGACTTGCAAAGGGAAATACCCTGGACAACAATTTCCTCTGCAACTTTGTCGAAGAAGTATCACTTTTCAAAAAATGCTCAGCGTCTCCTCATCTAATGAAACGAGTGTGTTATGCAAATCACAGACATGAATATTAAACCAATGAGGTGAAGTATCACAAATGAACAAGTATTGTTCTGGAAGTGCAGTTTAATTTCTCTTTAATTCTATGTGCTCTTATAATGCTAGCGCTTTTCCCAGTTGTGCAAGCCAGTTTGGGTTCATTGGTGTGCATTACAACCACGCTTTGACAATGCAGGGCCTCCCCGGTGTCAGCACAGTTCATGAATCTTAGCCCCTTATGCACCAAGCGATTAGTATGGTGGTCTGTGGGGCTTTGCCAGAAAATGAGTTCTCTTTAAAACATATGCCCCCTGCTGATTCGTTTCCGTTCCTGATATGAAATTCCAATTTTTATAATGAACACCAATTTTATATATGGAAAGGTGGAAAAAAAAAAAAGGTTATGCACTTCGTCTGGTTTTGGATGAATGCGGTTACCCTGAATTAGGAGAAAGCCGTGGTGGACGTTGTAAGCAGAAATTATTTAGATGAGCGTGTTTCGTTGGCAGGGGCTAATCAGCAGTCAGCTATATGAGTGGATAAATCAGCTGCTGTTTCCACATTGCATATGCATATAACTGGCGTGGCAGAAAATGGAATTACCGAAAGTGTAACAAATTCAATTAAGTCATTGATTCCTAATAAATTGGCTTAATCACCAGCTGTTGTCATGCGAAGATTGTTGTGTCACAAGTTTGTCATGCTTGTCGGTGGTGGTGCTTTACAAAAGTGATTTATTGGATTTAAAAGCTACGCATTTTTTTTTCACTTTCTTCTTTTGCAGTGACCAGCTTTACAAGTTTTACATAGTTTTTTTTAATTCTTATTAAGTGAAACATTACAACTTGGTTAGCATTCAAAAGTTTATTGTAATTAATTTACAATAAGATCAAAGACATACATTTTATGTGTTGAATAAACAACGTTGTTGATAATAATACTGTTTGTCTTCTTTTTGTTGCTCCTCATGTATTCATGAATCTTTTGTTTCCGTCAAAATGGCTGGAGCCATCATCGATCTAAAGAAATTAAAATCAGACATTTAGAATCTGAGGCGCAACGTTAGTACCGTTGTGCCTCAGTTAAAAAAAATGTAAATACAGTGGAACAGTTAATTTATTTCAGTAATTGTATTCATATTGCTTCGTAACATACGAGTGACAAGGTTTCCCATTTATTTCTGTTTGTTGTGTAAAGATTTCTCTGTGGCCTTGAGTCAACCAAGTTTCTTATTAACCAACCGTAGTGATATCATCATCATTAAACCAGCTATTGATACATATTGCATTGTGGGAAGGTGCCAGCTCCTGCTAGAAAACAAAATTAGCACCTCTCTAAAGAAGGGATCATGAAGAACACAAGACTTTCCTTGTAGAGTGTTGTGCCACAGGTTGGACTTAATAAAAGAAAGTGTATACTGATGAAAATGTGTACTGATTTCAACTTAATGTAAAAGTTACTTTGATTTGAAAGGAGACTTTTGGGCCCCTGAGAAATTCTCCTGCTCTTTTGTCCTATTACAGTAGCTACGACACTTCTCCTGATTTCTGTGGTATAGGAATAATTTGAAATTAGGAATTCTTGATATGTTTGAATTTAGTGGTTCTTAAAGCATATCATTAAGCAACGGTTCATGCTATTGTAAATGTCCAGCATGTCTTAAATGGCCTTAGATTCACATTGGGCGAACGGTTGTGTTTTTTCCTGTTGGTGTAGCTTAAAAATATTTAGCAGTTACCTCTTATAGATTACTCTTCTTGCAAAGTGCTGTCAAGTCAGGATTTTATAGGTCATAGCATGGTATTTGTGTGATCTGTATTTACAATATTTTTATCTGAAAAAAAACTTTTAAGTACCCTAAAGATTGGAAGTAAAATAAAATAAATCCTAAAAGGTTTTGTTGGTTATATTGAAAATATATAACTATTATAAATATATAAACTATTTTTACTTTATGTATTTGATTTACTTAAGTTACATATTAAATCCTATTCTTCTGTAATGAATTGCACCTGTATTTAAATGAACAACTTATGTAGATAAGCAGTCCGGGGAGATCGGAATTACGACTGCCACCACGTGATTACATAAAATTAATCATGCACATATTCAGTCAGGCAGGAGCAGAGAAATAAAAACAGTCATTGAGCAGTTTGTATATTGTCATTGGGACTTTAGAGTATGATGGCTACAGAGGCATGGTCGACATTAATATTGTAGAGCTAAAGAAGCATCGTTGATGAATTATGTATTGTAGGCACTTACTTTGTATGGCCTAAGTCTCTCCTGGGTTTGGGCACTCGCCTCTTCTGGAAGCGACACCACTCCTCCTGTGCCCATCATCTAAACACAACATGAGAGACTTGGAACTGAAACCAGTGTTTGAGAGAGAAATTCACCTTGAACACCCAGAGTCAGACTTTATAACCTAGTTCTATGAAAGCATTTCTTGTGTTATACTTTTTTGATTTCATACATTTACCACATTTCCTGAAACATTAACTCCACATAAAATAATCACTCACCCTGATGGTTGCCTCGAGCTCTCCCACGCTTCTCTTTCCACCTGGTAGCCATCCATAGGACCAGTGCTGGCACAGAGTGACCTGAGCCAGCAATGCCAACAACAGCACCTGCACCATAACTCTGCTGCTTGCCTTCATTAAAGCTGCAGGAGAAGCCAAATATGTAATAAAAACAATAATGCCACAGTTCCACTGTCCACAGATGCAGAGCTCCAAACTAAAAGATCACAGAAAAAACCACGAGACAATAATTTAGGCGCAGTTAGTCAAATCAAAAGTTCATGAACATTCACCCAACTTCATCGAAAACTGTCTCACCTCTGTGTTTGCCTTGTTAGCATGTGGCGCATTAGCCAGGAGGGGATTTTATAGGTGTTGTACAAGGCTTCTGTCAGGATTATAATCCCCTCTTTGCAGGTGTGACACATTTACAGACTAATGGGACACAAAACACAACTAATGGAGCTGGCTAAGTGCTCATATATGCTGAGATCACCGCCAGGCTTTGAGAGGCATTAAATATATATCATAAAATGTCTTTGTGATGTATTGGATCTGTGTGGAGGTGCTCACTAAAAAAAGAAGAGACAACATTTGGATGAAACCTGACATTTATATCCATCTATAATTTATTGCACAATGCTTTTAGGAAACAGTTGCTGAAAAATCTGCTCAGATAGAAAAGGCAGAGAAACATCACTCAAACAAGATGCTTGTGCATTTATTACACTCGCTGTAAGGCTTTAAATGACATTACCCTTATCTGTTATTCGTTTAGGGAACAAAAAAAGACTGACTCAAGTCAACAGTGCCATGAACAATGACGGATGACCACAACTGATTTTTTTATATACACCAAAATGAAAAGTACAAAAAAAAAGATCAGTGATTTCATTGTAAACAACTTATCTAGATAAACACAATAAAAAGTTTTACTGCAAACTTTAACCCTCCACAAATAATAAATCACAAAACTTGAAAAAATGGTTGAGCAGCTATGTTAAAAATGATAAGTAGCTATTGTGGTTAATATAGTGTGTAATTTTTCAGTGAATGTCTGTTAACAGGATGAGTTGTCTTGATTGAGGTTCTGATGATTTTTACATTTTTTTTCAAAATTTTAAAGTAATTACAATCCCTATTAAACATCTCTTTAGACTACATTTGACATCTAAAAACCAGATGGTAATTTGTATCTATCTTTTGCGTTTGGTGTCCCCAAATATGTCATATGCATATATTTGTTTTATTTACTATTTTATAGGTATGAATATTTTAACCAATTAACAAATAAAAAAGAAGAGTTTATTAGGCATTTTCTTTCTCCCAAAATCTGCGTCTCAGTGTATTTCAAATGCGTCTGATGGATTCAAACACAAGCAACATTATCTTACGTACAGAGGAACTGATTTAGTTGAACACAGCAAGCAAGGAGCAACATGAAGAGTGTATCAAGATACATGTAAGCCATGATTACATAATAATCTTATTGTAAAAAATATTTCCAATATCTTTTACTTAGTTGAAAAATTTGTTTTTGTTTTTTTAAATGAGTCTGAACTTGTTTGCCATGTATAATGTAGCTATTAGTCAATCTATACAAATAATGCTAAAGATGCATTATCTTTAGTTTAGTATGTCATTATTGATACCATAATTTTAAAATTATTTTTTCATATGGTATGATTTACAAAAGCTAGATTTTTTAAATCTTTTTATTTCACCTTTATTCATTCAGGTAAATCTAAGTCTATTTTTCAAGGACGGTCTTTATTTTCTTCTGAATTTGATTAAGACTATAGGTTACAACAACTGTATAGATAATAACATGAAACCTTAATAAAATTAATTACCTGAGCGACATGTAGAGATGGATGATTGGTTTTTGAATCAGAGAGCATTAGTGCCTGTGAAACATGTGTGTGTTATGAGCTATATAACTAAAGGTTGATGTCATTCTGTCGTTAAATCCTTTAAATTACTTAATGCAAAAGCTCTCTGTATAAAGCACAATTATATTCATGTCATACAAATATTTTTATTTTAAAACCAAAAATGTATGCATACATGTTAGAGGCTTAACATATGGCTTTGTTAGACTATTTTTATTATTAGTAGTAGTATTACAATTTACTTGCCTTGGATGTCTATGTGTGGGCCATCTGATGAATTATAAAACTATTCAGTACCCACTGGAAAATGGCTCCAGTGTCAAGAACCTAAAGATAATTAGGCAAGTATAGAAAATGCATGAATGTATGGGTGTTTTTACAAGCTATTATTACATAATCTATATGTTGAACCCTTCCTCAAAATGTATGTTACATTAAAAAAGCAGATATTGGAAGCAACTGTCTTAACATCAATTAATTTGTGTCACTTTGTGACAAGTTTCTCAAGACTAGAACTTTGTCTAATCAACATGGCACGGATTTATACAAGATGAAAACCTGTAAACCTGGCACGATATAATGCATAAAAATAACTCTTTTGATAGCAGAATATGATGTTTGGCTGGGATGATGCATCTGCAATTTTGATATAAAACATTAGTTCCTGTCGATTTCAATACAAGTCAATTGGATGTTGCAAGTGAGACAAAACTAAACTAATATTAATCACAGCAGGTAAAGCAGCAGTTAGTCAGTGAGGCTGAATCCAGTTGTAGCAGGCTGCAGCTGTTAGGTGAATCTCAAAAAGAATTAAGGTACCATAAAGCAGAAATAAATGCATATGAAGGTTTCTTTTTCCCGTTAAGTACTGTTAATAATTACACCATAAACAAGAAACTTCCTTTTTTTCATTTAAAATTATTACAATAGTACTAAAGTTAATTCAAAAAACCTAATCTGTCAGATTAGATTGTATGTTTTAAGGAGATTTGCTGTAGCACTGAACCTCTCCTCTGCCAAAGGTCTCATAACATTTTTATTTAAATTCTTATGCTTGGTGCAAAATGTAAAAAGCTTTAGAAATCAAAATTTAACAAAAACAAAGCAGCATTTTATTTGACTGATGTATATACAGTATAAATTATTTAAAATTGGCGTAGTCTGAGAAGATGTCGATAAAATCCTTGACCACTCTGTAGCAGAAGTCATATTGCTCCTGAAAAGGAAGATGAAAGGATAAAAGTCAGCAAAAAAGAAAATGCTCAGAAGACATAACCATGGACAAACGTGCATATCGTGTTTCGTTCTTACCACAGTCTGAACCATGTGTGGTCTTTGCATGCGTAAACTCTTGACTGTCTGAAAAACATCGAGAAGGCCTTCGGCTTTCACTCTCTCCAGAATGTTGCTGAGAGCAATAAAGGTGCCGGTCCGTCCCGCTCCAGCACTGTGAACAGAAGGTCTGGTTACCTGAGAGTGTTCGGCCAGATTTGCTCTACAAAAGGGAAACGTTTTGCATCCAGTCTGTTGCATAACTGATTGTATTGTTTTCTTAAAGGCCCTTTAAATTGTGGTTGCAAGAAATGTTTAGTTTTAACAACTTCTATTATTTTACCTTAGAATTGCCCTGTCAAACTGAAATGATATTATGTACTGTAGTTAGAAAATAAGATAGCTTTAAACTACTGTGACAATAAGAATTTCATGTTTGTAAAGGTTACCCAGCATCTTCTGAAAACTCCTTTCCCAAAAGGCTGATGGCTCCGGAGGAAGCAGAGTGGAAACAAACCCGAATCAGCCAGATGTTTTTCTCGACTAAGTCAACAAGAAGCCTCACAAACTTGTCAAAATCGTTATAATTTTTTTTCTTTGCATTATATGCCCACATTGTTTAAGTATGTTTAGATGTTCCAAAATCTAAATCTAAATCGAGGAATTAGCAGATATCCAAAAGCAACAGCGAGGATTGACCAGTAGTACTTTCTACTTCAGAGTGACCCGTGGCATAATAAACTGTTAGAGCAGTTTATTCTGAAAGACAGTGACAGAACTGATAAAACCCCAAACCAGAAACATAAGCTAGTTCTGAGAGAGTAAAGAGCCTCTTGTATAGGGTTTTAACCTTGGTCATTCTACGGATGGTCAAGTGGGTCCAAAACTTTAAATTGATTATTATTTCTTGCCTTTTTCCCAACCTCGGATTAACGTTACATTTTATAAATCAAAGTCAGGATTACAACTAAATGTCTTTCCTCCCCTTAGGAGACTAATAAACTTCTAAAACAGTTGCTTAAGCTATAGTGATAATATATCCAAATAAGAATGCTTGTTATATAGATTTGTTTTAATTGACTCTTGTTTAATTACATCATTAATCAATAAATCTTGGTTAATTCTTGATTATTAATACAATAACAAGAAAAAAAGCCTTGTTAAATATATTTTTGTTTCTGTTCAGCTGAGTTCAAATTCACCACATCTGTTTTCTATACGACGTAAAAAAGTTAGCAGGAGTAAAGGTGACCTTTGTGTAATGGCTCTAGTAATTATCCCCACTTAAAGAGAGGCTAATCCAAACGCCAACACTAATCAGTTTGGAAGCTCAGTATTTGACTGAGTCAATGTTTACTATGATGGTGGGATGGAGATGGGGGGTGGGAGTGAGTGCGAGAGTGATGTGTGATGTGCAACTTGGAAGAGAAAGTGTAGAGGGACGTTGGGGATTGCAGCCGGTTAGCCCCATTCCCCTGAGAGGAGGAAAAAAGCTTTAAAAAGCCCCTCCTAGACAAGCGGTGATGAAGGAATAGAGGCAAGTGATGACACCATTTCCTGTCGTTAGCTCATCTTATCAGATTAATCATAGTGGGAGTCAGAGGAGATTTCACTTTGAGAGGTTTTAATTGACTGTGAATCAGTGGATTGGATCAATCCCATCGGGGTATGCTGCCTTACAATCACTTCACCTGAAGCAACGTTCTGATCAAAGCATTCACAGCAAAGTCTTTATTCAGGATCACATAAGTGGTTTAGGCATAGAACACTGGGTCTACTGAGGAAATGTAAAACCTATTCTAGCAGGCATTTGTAGGAACAAGGAAACAATATAATCTGTAAAATTCCAGATGATTAAAGCAAAAGAACTGTGTGAGGGATAAAAAAAATAATATTGGGAACACAGTTTTCATCCGATCGTCTGAATTTTCTCACCTGCAGTGTACAACTATGGGACGGTTGCCGGACTGCTGCTGCTGCCTCTGCACAGCAGCAATAATGTCAATCATCCCCCTTCCCTCTCCTGGTATTCCAATCTCGGGCCATCCATGGAAGTGGAAGTGTCGGACGTGTTGCGACTGTTTTTCCTAGGGAAAATTTTCAGGATTTTAGTGTGTTTAATCCACGTGTCATATGATAAAGTGAGACATGATGCAGATCAGAGAACAACATGACGCACTGGTTTGTTGGTGAGAACCATATCTCTGCGTGTATAGGTTTCCCATTGTGTCTCCCCCTTCAGCTCTACTGTGTAATCTCCAAATGTTATACTGTCCTCTGATGGCCAATACTGGAAACACTTTTCCTGGTAGAAAATGAAAACACAACTGTTAGATTATTTAACTGTTATTATCACAGTCATGAGAAAAATACAGGAAATAACATTAAATATTCAGTTCTTTTTAAAGAAAAGTTCACTTTCAATTAGTAGTCTGCATCTGATTAATAGCAGATAAAAAAACTAATTTTACTCAAGATTAATTCTAATTTAAATTGACCAAGTAGTGAAGAAACCATAATAACAACTTTGTTAACTACTTGTCTAAAAAAAAACACAAAAAAACTACAGTGGGATATTTCTGTTAGCCACCTACAAGTATTTGACATAGGTCTGACCACATGTTTCCACATTCCTCCTTTTTAACTGTAATAATATTACAGGGGTTCCCTCCGTCCACATAACATGACACTCCATCCTCCATATTTCAAAGATTGTAAGGCTCCATTCCAAAAGTTGTGTTTGTTTTATGCAAGATATGTCCTCTGTTCTTGTGTCTGCACATTTCAGTATTACATTTCAAAAGGGAAAAGCAGAATTTTCCAGAAGTCATTCGGTAGTTGTTTTCTTTCTGACACACTTCAGTCTGGCCACTATGTTTGTTTTTTTGTTTGTTTTTATGGATAGCAAAAGCTTCAACCCCGATATATGTTAGATGTGTGCAGTCTCTTTTTGATTGCACTTTTTCATTAACACGTTTAAGAGCCTACTGTAGGACCCAAGATGACAATATATTGTAGACAGTTTAGAATCTTCCAGTGACAGGCTCTTGAAAAATTGTTTTCGGAGAGTATAATAGCTGATTTCAGAATCTTTTGAGACCTTTTTAAAAACCCTTTACCAGAAATCAAATCAGCTGCCACATTCTTCTTTCTGATTATATCGCACAGCTTTTTTTAAGACTCTCCATGGTTGTCGCTCACTACTTGTATTGTCACTAGTAAGTTGAATCAAAGCCGAAGCCAAATGCAAAAAGATAAACTTCAATTGTCTGAATCGATGTAAATTGTGGTTACCAGTGATAAATCCCTTTCATATTCATATGTAAAATGTGTATATCTAAATTCAAAGAAAACTAATTTGTGATGACCTTTTTATATCACTTGGTTGCATGTTTCAACTCTGACATACTAAAAAAAGATAATGACCATAGATAGTTCTGTTTATCTGTATGTGCAGCAGAACACCTTACCTGCTCCCTTTCTTTAAGTTCGGTGAGCATAACAATTGAGTGACACCTCCACTCCCACATCATCCTCCAGAAGTCCTCCACAGTGTGAGACAGGGGGCCCTGGGTTGCGATAAAATAGTCCTTCTGCCTGTAGCCCTATGCGTCGGGTCATCCGGTAAAAAAGACATTATTTTTTTGAATTGTTTGCAAACAAAACGATGAGCTGTATTCATACTTTTTATGGCAAATCTATATATGAGGTTGAGAGGGAGCGCTTACATCAATAAAGGAGGCATTGATGTAGTCAGTGAACTCCTGTCCTCTTTTCACTGAGAGTATTACTCGATTCAAATCATCTGCAGACAGTAAAGGGGCAAAACATTTCCACAAGTGATGTTTCTAATAGAAAATAAGTAAAAAGAAATATATAAGAAAACATTTAAATTTTCCTAACAAAGCAAACATAACTGTTTCTATACATAAAAAAAGAAACACAAGCCCATTTTTTATTGTCAATGATCTTCCAAACATGAACTGATGTAAAATCACCAGTTGTAATGTTGCTTTGATATTCGGATATGATGTATTATGTAACCATTCTGAGCATAAAATCTGCCCTTACACGGGATGATCTGAAGCACACGGTTCTTCCTCATGTTGGCTGGAAGGTTTCCGGTTCTCATGTTCTCCTTCATAATGCGAACGTTGGTCAGCTTCTAAAGGGGGAAAACACATTTGAATGGATGTGATCAAAAAGGTTTAGAGTAATCAGTGCCAGGCTAGTGCAATGCTATTAAACAGACAGCACGTCGTTTGATGTGTTATGGGTTAACAACGTTAACAACTACAAAAAACTGAAGCTGGACAAAAAGGTGAATTGTTGGTAGATGGGAGGGAAAAAAAATCTGAAAAGTAGGAACAGGAGATTAAATTCTCTTCAGTTTGTGACGAGCCATGCAGGATTGTGCATCAAAGTTTAAGCAAATCCAAGAAAGCAGATGGGGGTGCCTTATAAAGTTTCAGCTGATCCAAAACAGTTTTACTTATGATTCCGCCGCCAACAGCTGCACCCTGGGCAACGTTTCCATTATAATATAGCTGTGTAGGATGCAGGGTGATGGACGACAATTCATTCTTTGCTGAAATGTTTAACAGTGAGCTTATTCCTTCGTACCCTGAATTCCTCCTCCAGGCCCAGCCTGTCGTGGGGGGCCCTGGTGTTGTGAAGCCTTTGCAGATGGCCCTCCAGAGAGCATACATCTAGCTCAGTATCTCCGTACAGATAGTACTCCAACAGAGCCTGGTAGATGAAGGAGTACTGCATCTGAAGAAAAACAGATCAGAAGACGTAACAGAAGCAGATTTAGGTTTTTTTTCAACAATTTTCCAGAGAGCATGGCTGTTTTCCAAGTTTTCCGCTTGTTTACGGTACGAGTCAAGCCCGTGGTTTGGTCGGACGGGGCCTTCACTTACATCTGTCTGGATGAGTTGACAGCGCTGCTCTCGTATTCGGCTCACACTGCCAAAGACGTCCACTCGCTGCTCCATGTGCATCATGTTGATCATGCTGTCAATGACAATGAATGTTCCTGTCCTCCCGACCCCAGCGCTGCAAAAAAAACACAAATATATATATATATATATATATATATATATATATATATATATATATATATATATATAGCCCTGTATTTAAATCTAAAAAAGAAGTTTGGCATGAACATATATTTAGCTCTCATAACACCTTTAATAAAATCCAGGCAACCTTCGAAATTTCTAAATCAAACTATGAGTTGTTTATAGCTCAGTGGAAAAATAATACGAAATGAATGAAAAAAAGAGCATCACAACAACCAAGTACCATAACAGATATTTGGCAAGTTGGAAGCAATGTTATGTTAATAATTTGCTCAACCCATCACCTCAAATTTGAAAGAGAAGCTTATCGATACTTTGGAGGGGTTGACGAGATCTCCAGCTCAGTCATATATGACATTTTATGGATTAGTAAGAAGAAAGTTTTACTTGCTCTTTACTACTATATAGTAGAGCAGCATTTAACAATTTTGGCAAGATAATGTTGTGACGATGACCGGGAAACTGCTCAAAAAATAACAGGTCAATCCAGAAAGAGAATCTGTTACAAGCTGCTAAAGATTTTAGGCGGCCAGCCAGAGCTACAATGGAGGGGTTTAGACCAAAACATCATACACTTTTAGAAGGAAAAGGGTGTGCCCAAAACAAGAAATTTTTATAAAAATATATATATATTTATTCTAACGCTGTCTGTTCAGTCAGAATGTGCTGGAAGTTTTTTGCAAACAAAAAAACTATTAACGGCAAAGTCAGTTGCTACATGTGTAAAGCTGATAGAGACATAATGTAAGGGCTAATTGCAGCATAAACAAGTTATTCAAAGTCTATAAGGGTCTGAAAGCAAATATACACCGTATTTTCTAGACTTTCACTTGTCAAAAACCTTGGTAACTCATGTTGATCTATTACATAAAATCCAAATAAAATACAACTTTTGGTTGTATTTTAAACCTCTAACCAAGCCACCGTGGCCAGCATACACTTACTTCTCACTTAAATAAAAAACACACGCTTTTTACACTGTAGTTTTAGAACCATAGGAACGGTACTCTGAACAAAGGAGCCAATTGTGACCAGTGAGCACATGCAGAAATGCTTCGCCTCTGAAGTCCAAACACAACACTAATAGATTTACAGGGGTCATTTTGGCAAACTGGACCTCTGGGAGAACAGAGCCTGGATTCCACAGCGGGATGTTGAGCAGCAGTGTAGCCCCCGTGCAAAAAATCAACACCTGTTTCAGCAGTTGCTACAGTCAGCTGCAGATGTCATTGGTGGGGTGTCACACTGTGATTATTTAAACAAATAGAACACTAAACCATAGAGATTAAGTCATTAAACATCATGTACTAAAAATCCTACACTATATAGGTGTCTAAAATCAGCTTGTAACAAAGCTTAGTTTCCTTGTGTACGTTTATTCAATGCCTTCCTCTCCCTGTAGTTTACCTGCAGTGTACAACAATAGGTCCAGCATATGTCGGATTGACAACTTTGACCTTCTTGAGGAATTTAAGCATTCCAATCGGTGTAAAAGGCACACCGAAGTCTGGCCAGCTGGTGAAGTGGAGCTGGGTGACCAGCCGAGGAGCTCGGACACCATCGCTGCTCTGCTGCAAAGTACAAGCAAGCCGACAGCATTACACCAGGACAAAGGTAGGGATGAAGACAGACAAATCAGGTAAAGCAAGTCTGCTAGAAACTATTAACTGTTAAAAAAATAATCATTAATCAGCATTTACTGTTTTTTATTTTTTTTTCCCACTGAACTTTCCAGGATAAAATGTAATTATCAGAAAGAGTTTTTTTTCCCTTTGGCTCAATCCCAGGAGGGCATAATTTCATTCTCTTGGTTGCTCTGTTTTTCAGAGAGCTAAATGTGAAAGCACTCATTAGACGAGCTACAACACACTCATCCTTTTTTTTTTTTTTGAGTCAGAGAGGATTTCTGCGCTTGTCTGGCTTCAGACAGAGAAGGAACAAAGTGAATTTTGAAATGTGAAAGCTTCGCAGCACACCAAGATGACATCCATCTTGGCTATCAAAAAAGAAAAGGTGGAGAGAAACAAACACACCTTTAACGTTCTTGGATTTCTGAGGATCAAGTATATCTGAACATTACAGTGTTGTTTGTTAAAATATGCTTATTTATTGATGATATATCCTCTTTCTGCAACCTGTACCCTTTAATGTTTGATTTGTTAAATATTCATTTTCTAACTAAAACAATAAGAAAATAGGAAAAATAAATAGGTATTTTACACCACATGCCAATGATTGCTTAAAGAAAAACAGCTAGCAAACTTTTTCTTCAACAAATACTTCCGGGTTCCTAAACTAACATGTCTTATTTATAAACTGCTGGTCTTTTTAAGACATACTTAACTGAGGAAATGAGTTTAAGATAAACTACATTTAATACCTTAATACTGTGATTTTGCACTTACATATTGAACACAGAACTTTCTAATGGTATAGTCCACCAACACAATGACGTCTTCGGTAACAACGCGGATATTTCCACACAACCAGCAGCCTTTTTCTGGCCAGTACTGGCAACATTTCTCCTGCAGGGAAGTGATCATAACAATACTACAGTCAGGACTTAAGTCAGACTTAAATTAACAGTTAGATTAAAATTGTAGGGTTTACTTTCTTCAGCAGAAACAGAAGTTGACCTAAATTAATGGTAAGATGAATAACCCCAAAACGAGAGGCTGCATAAACTAAAAACCAGAGAGGGGGTGGAAAATGTAGCATCACAAATATGGCAAATTAAGTGACTATACCTATAACTTGACTAATTCAATTTTAGATATGGAAGGCTAATGAATCCTTTTCAGTTTAAAATCATGCTATACTTTGAATTGTTCTATTACACAACGTCCTTATAAAAAACATTAAAGTCTGTGGTTATAATTATAAGTAATGTGAAAAAAAAATCAAAGGATATTTATACGTACTTTCTCAAGACCCTATCTAAATAAAGGAACCTATATTTTCAGCGTGTGTTTAAAAATCAAATTCAAGGCTAGTTTGACAGTCGATAAGTCCTTCACAGTGACGTTTCAACCCATTAACCAAAGTCTCTAATTCTCATGAACCCTCTCTTATCAACAATTACTTCATCATTGATCCCCACCGCCTCTATTGTGTGCCATCAAGCCTGCTTTTGGAGCACTCAATTATCCTTTTTCAGGCTGAATTTAATTTCAGCACTAATTGATCCAGCAGGGTGTCACTTTTGCAAGGATAACCAGTTAGAAGAGGGGTCAGATAAAAGATAATCAGCACATTGGCTTACAAGAAAACAAAAAGAGGCCTACATAGATTTATGATTAGGTTTAAAGGATTGAAATAATTAAAGAAAATATAAAAAATCACCTCCTTTCTTTCTTTTAAATTGGTCAGCATCACTATAGTTGTGGTTTTTTGCTCCCAAATCATTCGCCAGAAATCAGCCAATGTCTCGGGCTTGGGGCCTGAAACAGAAATATTTCAGGACACAACGGACATTAGGGGTCTGGAAACCTGCTGACAACCCCCTAAAATGTACTTTTACCTTGAGCTGCGATGAATTTGTTCTTCTCTTTATACCCCTATGTGGAAAAAAACAACCCTCTAAATTGGTTAAGACAATAATTATGCTGATTAAAAACTTATTGGATAACAATACTCACATCTATATAAGAGGCATTTATGTAGTCTGAGCACGGATGTCCATCGATCTGACTGAGTACAACCCTTGAATGATCATCTGAGAAAAGATAATGCAAAGTAAGTTTTATTTCTGCTGCTGCAGAGGGTTTCTTGCTGATTTAGCCGTCAATAAAACCTGCAGCCGAACACACACCACATCCTCACTCACATGGTAAAATGTTTGGGTATCTGTTTTTCTCTCCGTTGTGCTCCCTGCTCGCCTCCTCAAAAGACCCATGGTGATAGTAACATGGCAGTGACTGCAAAGTAAGAAACCAATCCTCATATAATAAAAAAGGCCACAGGTACAAAGCTGTCAATCAAATAAATGTAGTGGTTTTTTTTTCCCCTCCATACTTGATATATGATTGCACAAACACATCTTCATTTACGCCAAACAATCTTACATTGAACTCCTCTCTGAAGAGTTTGCCGTCGTCGGCGGAGCGTATCCGGTACTCCTCCTCCAGCGAGTCCAGAGGGATCGGAAAGTATCTCTTGGACGGAGAGGGAGATCTTGGGAGGAGGACCACCGTCTGCTCCCCTACGTGAAAGAGAATATACCGTGGTCAGAGAGCTAACGTCTCCCAGTGGACAACATTACAAGCTCTCGCAGCACCTGCACAAACAAAGCCTGACGACTATTAAGATTTCCTACCTCTGTGGCTACATGACAAGAATGATTTCTGGAGTCATAAACTTGGTGCTGCGGCTCAAAAATCACCTCGGCTAAGAATTTGGTATTTCCGCACATTTATTTTCCACTTGAAGAAAACTTTATGTGGTTCCCTACGTGCCATGAAACCTAAGAGCCTCCCCCCCAACTTTTCCAGCTCTGGCTCATGAGCCTTCTTTTGTTCATAAAGAGTTAAAATTTACAAGTGAAATAAAAAAGGCATAAAAACAAAAGGGATGCATTTCATTTTCATGCTCTGGTGGTTATTTTGAGTGCTGCAGGAGTACCTTGTTCCTCCAGGAAGCCATTTGGAATCTTCTTATCGACTGACGTGACTAGGGCTTTCCCATGGTTTTTAAACCTGTAAGTGAGGTAATGAAGAGACATATTCCACTTAGACATATTTAGCACATCAGATAAGTCACAAAGCAAAAAAAAAATGAATTAACCATCTTAAAGAAGTAAAGCTGTTCCTCCTCATGCTGAAGCACGAAAGTAAAGCCTCATCTGACCTAACTCGGTTTGTTTGCTGTCTTACTTGAAGAGCAGCTGTTTGCCCATAAGCAACTGCTCGCCTCCTGTTTAACCCGCCCCTCCAAATTCCCAAACCTGACCCTTTAATAGTTCAATCTTATTCTCATATAATGATTATGGAGAGAGACACAGTAAGAACAGTAATTGTTAATGTGTGTGTTTATTTACCTCAGACAGTAGATTGTCAGCAAGACAACAAGGATAAGAAGCAGGGATATGATCAGTGTGGAAGGCAGAACGTGAGCACCCTGGTGGGTGGGATTTTCTGCATGAAGAACCAGAAAAGGATATTTCAATCCATGAAGGTTTAACCTACATACCATAAACCATGAAATTCCGAATCCTGTATGAATAACTCAATCTGTGACTTAGTGGGTAAATATGAATTAATTGTAATTGACAAAATTCCACATTTGCATTATACATTTACAGAAATAACTTTCAAAAACGTAATACTTACAAAAAAAATTCCAAACAACTTGTTAGGAGTAACGTTACTGTATAACCGCTGTTTTAAAACTGGGGTCGGGTTTCTGAACAGTAAGGATAACTGTTAAGACAGTTATCTCTTATAAATGTATCATTATTACATAAATAATAGATTGTAGAGTTTCCTTGGTGTTTTATTTAAAAGAATCTAATAGAGAAAAAATAATTTGTTTTAATCCTTATCCATATCTCATTAGTCAGCTTTGTAGTGCAGTTAATCATCAGACCTTAATAGTTCCCACTAAAATTGCATGTGGAGCTACTTATTCTTATATTAACGGGTTTTTTGTTTCACAAAACCATTTTTTACAACTGTTTCATTTTAAAAGTTTGAGAATTTAACACACCGTGGAATCAGTTAAGACTTTTTAAAGTATGAATAAATGTTTAAAAAGCAATTTTATGAATGGACTTTTTTTTAGCATCATATAAGCATCAATGCTTTTATGAATAGAATATCTAAGACCAGTAACGTGGGAGAGTATTTTTACTTGTTTTTTTCTGTTATTTCTAATCTTACTATGATTCAAGCTTATAAACTCCCCAGTAATTTTTCATCTCAGCTGCCTGTCCAAAAAAAATGACAGACTTACATTTCAAAGTGTTATGGTCTTGATATTCCCAGTTTTCTTTTTATTTCTAACTCTGTCTGTCTGTTTTTAATATTTCTGAACAGTTAAGTCTTTCAACTGTTTAGTATTTTCTTAAGGTGCCAGACATGATTAAACAGCATAATGTTGAAGTTGGCTTCCAATTTGGCGGTACGATAAACGCATAATTTAGATAACTATTTGTTATGCCTTTTGTTGATCAACATATGTGATGTTTGGAGCCAAGCACAAACTTATTACACAAATACAATTTATTGCAAAGTAAGTGATGTGTGTTAAAATTAAATTGCCTATTTGCTATAGGATTGGGTACATTTTCTGATATATTGTTTCATTATAATAAATCAAATATAAAACATTTAATAATTACCAGCAGTTTGGTTGCCATGTGATGAATTACCAACAGCAATAGAGGATCCAGTCAGGAACAAAACCATTGTCACTGAAAGAAAAACAAACAAACAAACACATCAACCATTTCAACTCGAGAACCTGTTTAAACCTGTAATTCAACATTTGCACCACTAGAAGGTGACAAACCAATATAACACCCATCTGTGTCTGGGTGCTGCACATAAAAGGCAGACGTGAGAGCTCCGCTTTGATGTGGCTTGAGGGTGATGTGCTTGAGGGTGATGTGTGTGAGTTTGTCTGCAGAGCAGTTAGAGTCCTTCTGGGAAATCTGGTTGCAGGCGTGTTCTGTCAGAACAACTTGAAAGGAAAGCATCAAATGACCTAAAATTCAGATATCAAACCAGGGAAAAGTCTTTAACCCACAGGTGACAGTAACCACATCTTTGGCAGACTTTGTGGAGTTGAGGTTCAGCATTGTTTGTTAGCTTTGCTCTGTATTCTTTGATGTAGACAACCTGCACGGGAACCTGCTTTGTGAAAGTAAAAAGAAAAACAAAAAAAAAAACATTTCTTTATGTTTGTGGCCATTTATTAGTTTATAGATATTCTGCAAAAACAAGTCCTAAATAATAAAAAAAAATAAAATACACATTGGCTCTTTATGATTGGTCCCCCTGATGCATTTTTACAGTATAGTTGTGTTTGTCTTGACAATCTTTTCTTCTTTTTAAGAGAACAGACAGAAATGTCTAAGTGAAAGGAAAGGGATATACTAGTTCCACACAATACAACCATAACTAAATGTAATGAAATACATAATAGAGTAATGAAAAGCTTCAGTATTAGTATAAATTACACAATGTTATTTGTACCATTTGACTGTGTTTTTGGCTCAGTCTTTATTAGATTTATTTGATTTTTATTTTTTGCTGTTATTCACCCACTTAAACTGATTATTACCAAATCTAATAATACCAAATAAACATTAAATATTTCCAACCTCAGTAGTGTTACATATTTCTCAAACATATCAGCAGAAAAATATTATAGATTGCCTGGAGTTAGTCCCAAAAAAATCAAGTTCAACAAAAACTAATGTTTAAAAATCTCATGCTTTGTCAAGGTCCCTCGTAAATTACCAAATTGTTAAAGTCACGTGCCCAAATTTGAGGCCTCAGGTCCTCAAACCACAATCTGCAGTTATCCTAAGTAGGTTTTTTTAAGCTTTTCTTTATCATTATGATCTCTCTCAAGGTCATTGAACATTTGTTTTGATCATCTGTTATTTTTATTTTTTTTACTTACTATACATGGTTGAAATATGTTATGCTTTTGTTTTTGAAAGGCACTTTATATTGTTTTATGTGCAGTGCGAGATATCTAAAAAAGAAGATAAATCAATCCTGGGTGATGGGTAAAGTTTAGCACCTTTGTTTTTTTATCCATCTTCAAAAAGGTACAGGTAAGAAATATATTAATAAATCAAACAAATGTACCAAATCTGCTAAAATATTTTGGATTTATTAAACGGGTACCACAATAACTGACTGTCCTAATTTATCCTCTGTCCATTGTTGTTCATTGAGCCAATTGTCTCTTGTGAAAATTGGTCATCTGGGGGCATCATTTGTTAAATTTGAGAACATTTTCTACATGCGCGAGTGCATGTGGGTCATTGCCTAAGTCACTGTGCATCTGTCATTTTCTGGGTGCTACAATGCTACATTAAGTGCGTAAAGTGTGGAAATGACTAAGTAAATAGATACTAAATATAAGCCAACCACAGTCATCTGCACTTCAGATAACTGAAAATTCTATAAGGCATGAGGACATTTTTTTTCTGGGTAATTAGGGAAAAAAACAAGTCATTCATTTTTAACTGTTGTTGCAGTAAAATGTGAAACTCCAAACAACCACATGACTCAGTTTCTGTGCACATAAAAAGAGGAAGCAGCAGTAAAATAACAAGAAACCCTGGTCTAAAGCATATCATGCATGTATAGAAAAGTTCCAGACTAAGATCAAAGATCAATCCAATCAAGAACTCATGAGAACACTTGGAAACTGTGGTTCAAAGATGTTCTCTGGCCATTTTGTTGAAACTTGTTTTTAGAAAAGAAAAAAATACATGTCAGTCTTCAGTAAACAGCTTGTTAATGGCTAACACAAATCATCACTAGGGCCTTCTATTTTTATTGGATGAATAAAAATGGTAAAGCATGTTTTATCTTTGTTTCAAAAATAAAATCCTTCCATACAACACATTCCTGTCTGCAGAGCCAATTTTCCTCTCATTCTCAGTAATCTGAAAGTGTCAGTAGAAATTTGGGTTCCTCTAGCAACTTCTACACGTGCCTTGATGTGTCCTCCCTCCAAGAAAAGTGGGAGCCCAAGATGCAACCTTTGGATGTGCATTCTCTCCATTGTAGGTGTTTTTAAGTGTTGTTGTCTCTTGGTAGAGCACTAAAATAAAAGCACCACACTGAAGAATCAGCATGTTGGTGTGGTGGATAATTAGTATGCTAGTATTTTTTTGTTTTTGTTTTGTCTGGGGTTTTGTACCGGATAAGGGCTACCATAACTTTAATTCAGATGAAGGGGTCAGACCAGGAGAAATTCAAATACCTTAATGCGGTTAAACTGTAGTGATTGGCAGACTTTGTGCATAATACTGTTTAAAACACAGAGCATCCCCTCTACATGGCCACACCACCAGTAGGGGAAGAAGTTGTGGTAAAATGTAGCCTGAGAGGGGTGATAGGTGAGAATAAGTGCCTAGATGTGTAGTTGGCACAAGTTGATGGGTTTTTCCGAAATTCACAAATCACCACTAAGCTGCATTTGTTAAATCTTTCATTAAAGCTATATTGCCTCCAGGTATGAATTACTGCCAAGATTGACAAAGAATAACTCTTTGGTCAACCTCTAGGGTCATGGATTATTTAACATTGATGCAATTTGCTCTGAAACGTGTCATGAGTTAAAGATAACTTCGTGACAGGAAATAAAATGTGCAGCATCCACAGGAGCAGATGGTGCTGTAACAACCTCAATGATTTATACTGGAAACCTGTAAGATCCAAACATTCACTGTAACTGGCCTGGTTTTGCTTCCACAGCAACATGTGTTACAAGCTAGACTTGGACTATTTTAAACATCAGCTGATTGCAACAACATGAGCACAGATATTTCATAAAAAACTTTAATTTAACACAACAATTTTTCAATTGAACTACATTTTAATTCATTTTGTTTATATAGTGGCAATTTAGAGCACATGTCTCAAGACATTTTACAAGAAAAACTGGGTTACATGTGATCTGTGCATTAATCTTTGAAGGGATTTTTTAAAACAGTTTCATTAATCAGTTTAGCAATACACTGAACTGTCAACCAGTTCACTTCACATGCAGTTAGGACAATATCTTAAACAATAAACACAGAAATGTGACACAAATTCACTGTTATTGTAGTTGAATCACAAGTTTAAATTTGGTAGTTTTACATCCCCCTTTTTTATAAAATATTCTAAAAGGGATATGGAGATGCTGAAAGAATACAAAAAAGACATGCATGTAAGTCACTAATTGTAGCAAATTGTTAAAGGAATCAGCAGGTTTAAGAAGTTAAGGCTTTAAACTGTATTTTCCTGAGAATTAAGAATAGTTGTCAAAACACAAGGACATCAAGCATTTATTATTGCAATTCAGTTGTTCCCTCTTTAAATCAAGTCTAAAAAAAGGCTGGCATTTGAAAATCATTCAGCTGTTCCGAACTATATACTGATATCCGTGGTCTGGAACAAGGCAGGTAAAGCAAAATAAGGGTGCCAGAACTGTACATGCTCCGACATTCCAGTGACACGGGTTCTCAAACAATAACAACATCTATCAAATAAATATCCACATCCAGACAAGCTTCAGTTTATTCACAGATCGATATAGCTCCAAAGACTCCTATTCTTCGCATGTGTGGTATGCTTGGAAGACAAAGAGATGATGCACGATTTTTGCTGTTGTTTAAACAGATCTGAGGAACAAAGGCATCAGGTGTGAAAAAAGAAAGAAGCAAGACGCATCCAATACTTTTGCTCTCGAGTGCCAAGGAGAACAGTGAAGGAAAGCACCAAGACGTCAGCAAAGTGCGGTGGCAGAGTACGTGGTATGAAAGAAGAAAGAACAAAACAAAAAAGATCTACTATATACCAGATTTAAGGTTTATGTGAAAAAGAAAGAAAAACCTATGTTTGCCATCTGTTTTGTGGAATAATGCTTCCCTGTTCGAGTCGATAAATACTACCATAGATCTAAATGAATATGTAAATGGTAGGATGAACAAACAAGAAACTTACAGTTTCACTCAAAGGGACTGTGACCCGTCACACCATAGCAGTCATGGGATCCAAGCTGCTGTTTTAAATAACTGAGTGGTCCAACCCGCAGTCTTCATCACATCCTTGAAGTTACCGATATTAAAAGTGGACGAAGATATGAGTCAGGATACTTGCATCGCCTTATTATTCTTCAGTTCTTCGGGCTTCAGATCCAAGACAAAGGACCTCATAGAAACCTGAGAAAAAAATATAAGGAATGTAATGAAACACGAAAGCTATAAGTGAGATAATGCACCAAATCTTCTTTTGGTCAGTGTTGTGAGTTAAAGCACAAAAAATACAACTGAATGCAAGTAACTAAATGCAAAAGCATGAAGGGAAATCCGTGTTGTGGATGTATTTTCTCTCTAAATCTAGTTTCTCATTCATTTCATAATGATGCATTGAAGAAAAAAAATTAGAAAAAAAAAAGGCGATAATCATGTTTGATTAGAATTTAAAGGATTTTACAGTTTCTGTGTTGATAATTTCAATAAAAAACAATTCAACAACTTATCTTCATTGAGACATTTTATGGAATTCAAATATTAAATTATGTGCTCAACTTTGGTCTATTATTATCTTTCTATTGAACTAGAATGGTTTAAAATGCACTTCTCTATTTCTTAAAAAAACAGACACAAGAAGAGAGACAAGAGTTAGTTCTTAGGTCCTCTCATACTCTGTTGCATCCTTAATAGCTTGTGAATGTGATGATGAGATTTTTTCGCACCCCTGGTAAAAGATACAGCCCTAAAATGTACTAATTTCACCTGCAGCATGATCTTACATTAAGATATATTTAATGTTAAAAAAGTAATGTTAAATTACTTCCCAAAGGTAAAATTATCCACCCTCAAAACAATTAATTGAGAATTATTGTAACTGAACAATTTTAACAGAGACATTAGGTATGGTGATATATGTGTGAGGCTATTTAGCTTCTAATTGTCCTGTTACCAAGCATGGTGTTGAAAAAGGACAAAATACCAGAAGATGTTAAATTTGTTCGAATACAGTAAAATTAAAGGCAGCCCATGTTAATTCTGTCTTTTAGCATTATTTTGAGCCAGAAAATAAGATCAAATCCACACAGAAATGCTTTCTGAAACAAAATTGAGCTTCTTCCAAGGACATCTTAGACTTAAACCCCATAAAAATCCTTGGGGTAAGTGGAAGAGAAGAAGCATGAGAGAGAATCAATGACACTGGATGGTCAAAAGGAAATGTGCAAGGAGGAAGAACGTACCCTCCAGTGTCCTACTTAATAAATTAATACAACTTAAATTTGGCATTTTAATTCATTTTATTTATTAAGATCCTTAACACATATTTATCAGATGTAAGTGTGGCCACAACTTTTTTCTTTAAAAAGTTTTTAAATAAATAATACAAAATTGATTAATCCTTCTTTTACTGTTTTATTATGTAAATCAGGAGTTGTAAAATTCAAGGATTCAAGGAAATTTTTTTGAATCCTTGAATTAGGTCCTCTGTTCCAACAGAGGATCATATTTTAGTTTTTCCTCAAAAATAACAAACTATAATCACAAAAGGCTTTAGCCATTCAAACAGGTAACAGACATCTGAATGTAAGATTTTGTGAACAACTTCAAATGTACACAGTAAAACATAAAAAAGCTAGAAACTACAGAGTACCATTACAGTGATACTGAACTGTTAAGCTAAAAGCATACTGTGAAAAAGTCACCCAGAACGCCTTTCTTTAGAGCGGAATGAAAGACAAATCCTGTGCACAAATCTGTCAATAAAATATGAATCATACTTTTAAAAGGGCAGAATGGTAATGTTAGAGCGGTTTTCTACATCTGCACACAATCTGACCCCCGGGTGGAACTGTAGGCTATTTTGTAAAGCCTTTCTCTGACTTTAAAGGCCAAGGCTCAAGGGTAGGGAAGTTTTATATGGTAAAATGTCCCATTAAGTATAATACTGACTAACCCTGGCAATAAAGTACATCATTCTGAAGCTACAATATCCTTCAGAAGTGTTTTTTTACGTTTAGTGTGTTCTTGTTCATGTTGGGAGTAAAACGCCTAACCATTGGTAGCTTTAAAGGAAATAATAGCTATTTATAACCTCTTTTACTTCCCCTAAATCATTTTTGAGACTTTTATAAAACCATGCAGAGTACCATATATTTTTCTCTCCTTACTGTAGTTCCGCAAATTTGGTCACAACAGTTAGCCATGCTTTCAGGGTTATATTAATATTTATAATAGGCACACCCACCTCTTGACTGGTCTGCTTATGTGCTTAAAAGGAAAACATGGAGGTCATTAAAGTTTTATCAAGAGTGGGGTCATCATTCAGCCATCCCAAAAACAATGAATACTGTACAGTCTGTTTTTTGCTTTTTTATTATCCTAAATATAAGTTTTGCCACATTATTAGTAATCCCTGCACAAATAGGACGGCTAAAACATGAACATTGAGGTCATTGCTTCAAATTATCATGCAGTGACATTTATCACTGATGATCAGAGAACAAGCACGAATTTTAAGTAAAAAGCATATTTCATCACCTTTTTGAGACAGAATACAAAGCACAAAACATATAATACATCTGCCTTGGTTTATGCAGATAATACAATCTGTCTGAAAACATTCATACTTACACATACAAGCATACATATTTATGTATATATGCACATAGAACCGGTTTGTTTAATCCCCAAGCTGCAACTTTCAGACCAGTTTCTATGACTTTGTCCACCTTACTGAATAACTTAGCATGTATACAATCATTTTATTAATGAAAATCTGCTTGAATCTCCGGTGGAAATGGTGTTTTGCAATAATTACCAAGCTGGTATTAAAATTTTAATTTTGATTAATTTAATTTAATCTGTAACTTTTTAGCTGAATTTTTAGCTTATTTGTGCTCACTTTTTATAGCTTTATAGCTTTTACATATATTTTTTAAAATGTAGACGTTGGAACGGTTACAGTAAGTGTCACTAAAAATAAAAATAGAAGAAATTGCCATGTTCAAACAATGATGTAAAATATGATATAGGCCCTTAAAAATGTTGATCCTACAAAAAAAACTATATTATGCAAGCTTGTCCATCTGTCCATCTCCAACGCTCCCTGCTGCCAAGCTAAGAAAACACAGAAAGACACAATTATTTCTTACATGGTGTAACTTTCCACCAACGCAAAGTCTAAACCTTGTGCACAGTACTCAGTGTGTGGATAGGACCAGAGCCTAGAATACCTGCATTTCATAATAAGCAACAATCCTGACATGTGAAAAAGCCAAGAAAATTCAGTTTTATCCACTCAAGCCAGGAGGATGAGAAAAGTAATCTCCAGCCTCCAGTTTAAGGACTCTGAAAATGACACTTCTGGGACACAATAGGTGAAACTGGGTACAGGAGATGATAATCATTGCAATTACTGCCTCACTTGTTCAGCTGCGGCTCAACCAAGGACAAAAGAGTAAGCTCTCCTGGGATTCACAAAAAGATTGTGTTACGTGCAAAAATTAATACAAAATCAAACCCCAGCAGTATACATATAAACGAATATATATATATATATATATATATATATATATATATATATATTCGTATATATATATATATATATATATACATATATATATATATAGTCATGTCACATGCAACAGTTTAAAAAACTCTCACAATAAATTGTGCATATAAAATAAAACTTGTCTGTAGCTAAAATCGTTGCTATGGGTGCTGGTTGTTAAAATGCAGGGGTTTTCAAAGTTGCTGCTTTGTTTGATCGACTACAAAATGACAACAGACGCTTCCTCTTCTCACCACGAGCAGGATTTCCCCACAAGCATACTTGCAAAACCAATATATATTTGTGCTTCTGAGCAGGGTTGCAGTTGTTTTCTAAAATAAATACTTCTCTATTTGTTCTAGCAGATAATTCCCATTTTTAGATGAACACATGCAAGACCATTGCGAGGTAATTTGGGTACTGTAGTACATAATGATCTAATTTGTCCCCTCACTCTGGAATGACCAATAAATCCCTACTTCTTTAGTCTCTTTATCTCAACTAATGTAGCAAAGTTCTGACTGAGGTCTCGGAAGTTTAATTGCAACAGAGGGGTTATTTCTAATAAATTCACTACGTACAGTTTTTGTTTTCTGTAATTCAATAATGCTGGCTGGGAGAAAGACAATAGCGTAACAGAAGAGAGAGCAAGAGAGTGCAAGCAACAGATTCACTCTATCTTCTTTTCTCTTTTCAATCTCTGGGTTTTTATGCCTTTTCGAGCTAATATCCAAACACGGGTGCCTGCAAAACTATAGTCGTACAGAACATTTAATGGTGTGTGGGAAGGACTTCTTCTATGACCTTATTTTACACAGTTTTATTTAAGTATGCTGCTGTTACAATAATTAAAATCACTTTTGCACAAATACATACATTTGAAACAGAAATGATGACAAATTTAGGACATATATATAAATAAAATCTTAGGTTTTACCTGAGAAGTTCAGAGTAATTAGCTTTCATCCACCCTGACTGATTATAATGAATAAATATAAAACAAATAATAAATACTATAGAGTGCGTAAGTGCTTCTAGGTCACACACATAACAAGCGTGTTTTGTGCTGTTTCACTAAACGTAAAAAAAACTGGCTAAAGGAAGCACAGTGGTATGAAAATCTATTTTAAAAAGATGCGGCATTATGTATAAAAAATTTTAACAGGTCTACTGAATATTCAGTATGCATGTGACGATGAGACTAGGAAAAAAAAGAATATTGCAAAAAATTTAACAGGATTTATAAACCATTTCCGAAAGTAAATGTCATCGCATAGAGTAAAATAATACCAGTTTTGATTCATGGAATTTTGGATGATTATCGCTAACAGATGATGGAAACTAAAAATCCAGTGTGTCAGAATATTGGAAATATTTTTGAAAAAATTTAAATACTGGAAACTCATTCTCTCACACTCTAATCATTATGAAAACCACAGACTACACAAATGTCCAGACAACAGTTATTGAAACCCTCCTCAAGGAGGGTAAACCCTAAAAGATAATAGCTAAAGATACCAACCCTTGTGTTTAGTTTGCTTTATCCAAACAAATTCATAAAAAGTTGAGTGGAAGAAAAAGGTATGGTAGAAAATGTTGCACCAGCAACAGAGATAACTACAGCCTTCAGAGGAAAGTCAAGCAAAATCCAAAAATGGTGAACAGACAAACCCTACACAAAGTCACAGAGACTGGAGGAAAAGTGGCCAGGCATAAAAGTCAAGCTGTATAAAGTCCAGCTTGAAGTTTTCACAATCTTGATTTAGTGAGTAACATCGTCTGCTAGTGTTGATCTACTGCTTATTATTTTTCTTAAGTCCAGGGTCAACACAGCCATATACCAAAAGCATATTTTAAAGCAATTAATGCATACTTCTGCTGACAAGCCTCCTGGAGATTCATTTTCTAACAGGGCTTGGCACCTAAACTCACTGCCAAATGTACCAAAAGCTAGTTCAGTGACTATGGTGTAACTGTGTTTGATTGGTCAAACCCTTAGACTTTTTGTCCAAAAATATCTACAGGTATTGTCAGAAGGAAGATGGAGAAACACCAAATCCAACAATGAAGGTCATTATACAAGTAACCTGGGCTCCCATTACAGTGTCACATTGTGATAAAGTCCATGCCATACTGCATTGATGCAATAATTCATGCAAGTGGATACCTAATTTAGGTGCATATGAACATTCTTCTAAGAAGACTGAAATTTTGGTTTAGATAATCCTGGTTTTATTGATCTTGCAATTTTCTTTGGCTTGAAATGTTTCACTCTATGTGCCAAGAATATATACAATATAACCTTCTAGATATTAAACTTTTTCACAATATTGAGCCTTTTTACATGTCCCTGCATGTGATCAAATTAGCAAGGCACTGTAAACATTTTTTTTGTAATTTTAAAAAGATTAAAATTGAGGACAAATACTGAATTATTTTTAATTATGCATTATTACTGTAACTTTCGTGCAAAGACTATTAAGACACATGTTTTCCACGTCAAATTAAATCTCTCAAAATGTCCTTACATTCTGTGTGGTTGCCAAAATGCAAACCATGCTTTCTTACCTTAGGATGCTGGGAAATGTATCTTTCACAATGTATCTAAACATAGTAAGTGGATGTAGGTTATAGATGTCCTAATATTATGAGCTAAGTGGGGAATTAACATAAGCTTTTAGTAGGCCATTTAATTAGGAATGAAACAAAAATGTAGGTTATTGTGAATCAGGCTTTGGCAATGAGAAAAAAATGTATAACTCAAGTCTGTTCTAAATAGCATTAATATCATTGTTCAACTTTACTATTAGTTATAACACTGCAAAAAAAACAAAACGTTTGTGCAATCTATGAAAATTAGAGCTGTTACACTGGCAGACAAACAGCAACTTACATTGTTTATCATGGTAAATATAGGTTGTAACATATTAGGAAGAATATTGGAATTTTGCACTCAAAACTGAAGCAAAAAAGAAATTGACAACAACTTCAACAAATTTGATCTCTGAGACCAGTTCCCAGACTGCAGGGTTCAGCATCTATCAAAGGTTTTCCAAGAAACGAATAGTCGACATAGAACTTGGTCAATGGGCTGCTAATTCTCACCGATAAATGTGGGGATATGTTGGTCTGATGCAAAAGATAAGCTTTTGTAGATCAAATAACTGAAATAGGTATAGCTGGTTCTGATAGAAACGTTCAAGAATACACACAGCATCATAGCTTAGATGATCCCTCATGGTGTCCAAGTGAATTTATGTTTCCCATAACAAACAGAAGAACATTAAAGCTAAATGGATGGTAGACTAATGAAAGAAGATGGTCTGGGCTGAGGAATAACATTTTCATTCCTTGTCAGGTGAATGGCTTGGGGATTTCTTCACAGAGATGGGAAACATATGGCACCAGGATGCCTCATAGGATGAAGGCAATGTGAAAGAGACATTGTTATTCTGTAGGCCATGTTTTGCAGGGAAATCCTAAGCATGCTACCATAACATATTCCAAAATATATATATCTAAATTAAAGTTCAGTGCATGAAAAAAAAAATTCCCAGATTTCTGGTATATATTTTTAGGAACATTTAAGTCTAGTCTTTTAGTAACCGTTTTGTTATGCATTATCCAATTTTCCTTGAACTTGTCATTAACTGAGGATCCTGAATTCCGTTTTGGAATTTTCAAGAAGGAAGCAGATTTTCTGGTTCCATCAATTACACCATGTTTCCAGATCTCAAAGCAGCAAGGCAGCCATACACCATCATACTAACACATCTACTATACTAACATATCTAAGGCACATGTGAGACGTGCCTGTGTGGTATTTTTGTTAGACAGTGGTTTGCCCTTATACTTTAACCTTTAATGATTTTACCGAGTCAAGATACACTGCAGTGTATTAGATGTTCTGTATTTCTCTGTGCACTTTTTGCAGTCTTTAACTGCTCTTGATAAGGTACAGCAATGCTTTGGTATACAATGGCTCTGTCTGTGGTTTGTTATGAAAGACTTTAAAATGTGTTTTTCTCTATATTCTTAAACGTCTTTAAATTGGGACATTATATGTTGCTTTCAGACATTAAAAAACCAACATTGTAAAATGCAACAATCTGTGTGATGGAAGATTTACAGTTAACCTGACTCTGTTTTTCTCATCTTGTTATTAGTACCTTCCTAACTAATGGTGGACTGTTAATAAAAGAAATGCTTGATAGGTTAATGTGTTTAAGTTGAGTCCATGCAAAAATTAAAGACTAGCAGAAGAAGAAGAGAAACTGTGATATGTTGTTATTTATCCATGGTTTCAGTAGGTTTGGTAATGACATAATCATTTGGTCTTTTTGTATTGTTTGTTATACTGTTAATCATCGCTCCTGGGAAAGATACATTTCGAAAATGTCATGAAGGATGTTTTTGTAATGCTGTTAAATGTTATGCAGCCTGCAAGTTTCACTTAATGTATTTTAGTGTCAGGTGGTCGGACTTGTTCTAATTAGGGGATTTGTTGATTCTTGCAAACTGGAAAAGGTAAATCCGGTAAAAAAAAACACATTCAATTGTTAAATGGTAATTAACTGCTTGATGCTAGTGTCTCACAGTGCTAGCATCAAACTGACACATTGCTAGTCT
>JAVLVB010001296.1:1446483-1488519 GCA_032876305.1 Orestias chungarensis
TTCTATGATCACCTAAAAAAAAAAAAAAAAAAGTAAATAAATGAAATAGTAAAAACAATTCAAGTGGTTTACTGCATGCATCCAGTTGAACCTAATCCTAATCCCACTCTGTGTCCTGCTGTTCAGTATGGATTTGCTCCACCAACCTATTAAATGTTTTCTGTTTTTTTGTAAACTGACACAGATTAAGTTAAATGCCCAATCCTTCGTGACCTGCATGCGTTACAAAACCCTTGTATTGGGGCGTGTTTATTAATAAGGGATATGCTGGACAGATAACGCTGCGTGTATGCAGAAGTCTGCTTTAATCCGCATCCTACCGTAGCTTCCTGATGACCTCCTCTCTCATGTTGCAGCGCCTGATGATGTCGGATTCTGCTCGATGTTGTTGTCCCCCCCCCCCCCCGACACTCAGTCTTCCCTCCCTTTTCTCTTGTCTCCTCTGATCTTTGGAGAATAATAATAACAAAAACAAAGCAAAAAAAAAACAGAAACGCAGCGCGCATGAAAACGTCGAATCGTCCGACCGAGAGGCGTAGATCGCTCTCAGCTTCCCTCGGTGATCATGTTTCCAACGTATCTCTCAGAGGATGCGCGTCCGCCTGCCATAGCTGGGCCGAGTTATGGCAGACTGTAGAGACCCTCCCCCGGGCGCAGAGCATTAGCAGGTGGACGAGGAGCATCCTTCACATTCCTGCATCACTGGGCGATAAAGGGCAAGGCTGATAAGAAAAAAAAAAGCCTAAATCTGTTCTACCCTCCTCTCTCTTCTGGTAGCTTTTTTTTTAAACATTTGGTATTTTAGCATGATGTTTGTTCAATATAAAGAAAAAGCCTTCAGGATGTAACATTACTGCAGTGATGCTGTGGGGAATATTGTGCGCTTGTTCATGTCATATGATGCTTCAGAGGTACCATTCACAACTATAATACAATTAAAAATGGAACAACATAAATGAATAAATAAATCTAAATAAAAATAATGTGGTGCTTGACATTTTTTATGGAATATCTGTATTTTTCAGTGTTTGCAAACTTTGGGTGTGATTTCTGAGACATAACAAGATAATAGAACTGCATACCTTAGGATGTTGGGATATCGCCTAATCTTACTTGAATCCTCCCCACAACATCCTCACTGACCTGACTTGTGTGTTAATTGGTCTCAATGATGAATGATTTTCTTTGATGCTGTCTGACAAACTGCTAAGCCCGTCACCGAACAACTGTAGCGGAGTAATTGGGTGATTTGGGTTTACCAAATAAAAAATGACGAAAACATTTTAAATGGTTCTTATTGGAAAAAAAAAGCAAAAATGTCAGTTCTCTTTTAGTTATGGACTACTTTGCGTCGGTCTTTAACAACAACAACAAAAAATCCTATTACAGAATTTTGAAGGTTGCAATTGAACTTTAAATATCACAACACAGTATTCAACAAATTGTTGCAGAGCAAGTGGCCTTTACATGAAACTTGAAATTTGAAATGATCTTATATGGAAAACTCTAGGGCAATTTAGTTAAAGGGCATCTGTTGAAAAAAAACTAAAAATCAAGATAAGAAATAAGACAAAACTGTTGCTTTTTAGGCAATGCGGCCCCGAGGACATGTTTTAAGTTTGTAGAGGCTGATAAATATTGCAAGAATGGTTTGTGACAGCTGGAAAACACTAAACAATTAGGCTTTAATTCCCTGTGGCCTCATGACATGAAAATACAATTGTTTATACATATGCAGCTTTGCTGGCCTCTTGTGGAAACTTTTACACAAACTACATTTTATCAGGTGAGGCATTCTGTATCCTCCTGCCTTACAACTGAATTTTTACAGACAGACACAAAGAAAATACTTATTTTCTTTTTTCTTTTCTTTTCTTTTTTTTAACCAACATTGGCATATAAAACAGTGCTTTAGAAGTTTATTCTGGAGCATCTGCTCATGCAGCTGAGAAATATATTCCAAATCTACTGCTGGATATGTAATTTAAATGACTGATTATGCATTAGGATTACTTTCTCAAGAGCAAGATTTTGAATCATACAACTCCAGTTTATAATAATATGGGGCTTATATTATCTTTGGAATGACCGGCATGATTGTATGATATACGATTTTATTAAACTTCATTTGGGGCACAAGTCGGATTTCTTTGTAACTAACACGGTCAAAATTGTATATAGAAGCTCAAATGCATACCTTTCTTAAGGTAAGAAAAACATCGAATCTATTATGTTTGCAAAGGCAACTATCTCACTTGTTAAATCATGAATTATTTGTTTTATTTTCCACAATATGGCATAATTACTGCCAGACCCTTGGAATCAAGAAAACCTGGATCTATTGGTCACTTAAATCATTTTTAGAAATGATCTGCAACCTTATTTTACAAAATTTGAAGAAAAGGTGCTTTTGAATATTGCAGATAAAAAGTAAATATTTGTGTTGTATATTTTCACTCTCAAAAATCAGAAAACTATCAATACTTTTATATCGATGATACATGGACTTCATTCTCTGACAAGAACTTTTCACCACCTGAAAAAAAGGCAGAAAGAAATACATTATCAAACGGAAAAAGAAGATAATGTCCAAGTTTAAAGAGCTGAACAAAAACAGGAGACGTGTTCTTGTCACGGACGGAACTGTAGAAAATGTATTTCTTGTTTCATAAAAAAAAAGACGTGTTTTTGAAGTTGATACAAGCATATTCAAGTTTAAAAGATTATTTTAGGTTAGTAGAGTTTTTCAACTCTTCTTTTTTGTGTAAAGTTGAGTTTTTGTCTAAAAGCGTAACATTTTTCTATTTCCAAAAAACATAAAAAACCTTTGTTGGCAGGCGCTACTTTAATTTGTTTAAGTAGCCTCAGTAATTGATTTCCAAGCTTCCTGAAAGATATCCAATACTTTTTTCTTATCATGTTGGCAGCTTTTGCTCAGTTCTGTTAAAATAATCTCGCACAGCATTAGTTAGGTCAATATCCAGGTTCTGGATGGCTTTCCCTGAGTGACAGCGCTGCATTGTCTGTGTTTCCATTCAGATACACTCTTGCTGGATTTTGCCAAATTAAGCAGTTTTCAGTCACATTCTTTCAAAATGGATAAAAATCTGCTGATGTTCTACTCTCTTGTTAGATACAACAGGTTTCCTTGTTAATGAATCTTTAGAAATCCTCTATTTTTGTTTATGTAAAACCGAAAAGCAGAAATTGGTTGGTGTTTTGTAACAGGTTGATTGCAAAAAATCCTTTAAATGCATATAAAAAACGTTCCTCACCAGAAAATGTATGTTTGGAATTCAGTAAATTGATAGCCTAAATATACTTAGTGGTAGCAAAGCTGATTCTGATAAGGTTTTTCTACGGGTTTAAAAATCACCCACTTACACCTCTCTCCCATTCACCTACATCCTCACATGTAAAAAAAAAAGCAGCTGTCCCCAACAACAATCTATATCTGTTAATCCTGCCCACCCTCCTTCATTTCACCTAAGATTTTTTTTAAAGATGTCTGCCAGCTCTTTCAGTGTTACAATTTCAGCAAGGATCCATGCTTGACAGCCTGTGGTGACCACCTGGCACATATCTTCACTCAAGTCTCAAGAGCTGTGTGAGGAATCCTTCCTGTTTAAAGGTTACAGCCATCATCTCCAGTCTCCAGAAAAACTCACTATCACAGGTTGAAATATGTACAGGCACAGAACCTTGTCTGATGCTGAACCAACTGGAATATCACATCACATGCTTCCAGCTGGGCTCCCTGCACTCTGGGAGAAAAAAATATGGTGGATGTACATCTTTTACCAGGATTCTGTCTGTGTACTTCAACTAGGCTTTTACCATCAGTCACCTTCACAGTCGATCACCTTCACCATCAATACAGATATCCTTTATGATAAACATATCTAGCTCACTGTGCCGTCCAACCCATCCTGAATGTTAGCAGCAGGTGAGGATGGGCGGCATATTCTCCCACACAAACTCCCTCAGCATCTGGGCACCCCGAGGGATGTGGTCTCCACACTTGGCTTCTTTTCTTTTTTTAAAAACAACTGCACCTCTGAGTCATGATCTACAATGCAATTTTTCAATCTGTCCCTTATTTATTACTGTCTGGTTCGGGCACAAATAAGGAATTCTTCAGATGGCAAAAAATTCTCAAGAAATCTGAACAGATTGTTAGTTCTGACTAACTCCCAGGTTGTGTAGTTGATGAGCATTACCAGCTTTAACCACTGTATTGTAAGCCATCAGTTCATTATTTCATTTAAAATGCATAAACTTGAGTAATAGATTTCATGGTGGATGTACATTTTCCACCATATATATATATATATATATATATATATATATATATATATATAAATTACCATTTCACCCTCCGCGATTGGTCGTTCATCCTCAAGCTCGGGTCCTCTAAATACAGGGTTGGGAGCTTGAGGGTTCTGAGCAGCATCTTGTATGTGCTCAGAACTGCACATTTCTGTACTGAGATGTCTGTTGTTTTTCATGGGATCTGTTTTAGCCACTGCTCTAGCTTGGGGGTGACTGCCCCGAGGGCCCCGATTACCACAGGTGCCACTGTGGTCTTCACGCTAGAGGCCCTTTATAGTTCCTCTTTGAGGCCCTGGTATTTCTATCTATCTATCTATCTATCTATCTATCTATCTATCTATCTATCTATCTATCTATATAATCTATCTATCTATCTATCTATCTATCTATCTATCTATCTATCTATCTATCTATCTATCTATCTATTGATCTATCTATCTATCTATCTATCTATCTATCTATCTATCTATCTATCTATCTATCTATCTATCTATCTATCTATATAATCTATCTATCTATCTATCTATCTATCTATCTATCTATCTATCTATCTATCTATCTATTGATCTATCTATCTATCTTTCTATCTATCTATCTAGGACAAACAACCACTCATACACACACTCACACCTAAGGACAATTTAGAGTTCCCAATCAGCCTAACATGAATGTTTTTGGACTGTGGGAGGAAGCCGGAGTACCCGAAGAGAACCCACGCACGCACAGGGAGAACATGCAAACTCCTTGCAGAAAGACCCAAGACCCAAGGTGGAATCAAAGCCAGAGCCTTCTTGCTGCAGAAAAAAACAAAACAAACTATATATATATATATATATATTATATAAAACCCTCCTGAAATGATAATGCATAATTTAAAAAAAAAAAAATTTTTTTTTAACTAAATAGTTTTTTTTATCAATTATACCAGTTTTTTTTTTCTGAGTGAAAATCTATTTATAATCTCTACATTAATTTCATGGTACCCGTAGGTAACATCATTTGTCAGCGGAGGGCAGTATTGCTCTGAAAGTGCAGCTGCTGGCCGTGCTTGATGCCTTCCAAACTCTATTTACAATTGAAAATGATTCTCATTTGTTTGGTTGCATCAGTGACTCAACAGCTTTGCTCGTGTTTTAAACTTCACCTCATATTTAAATAAAATAAAGTTGAGGGTTATATTTGCTACAATTATAGGATTAATGAGGATTTCTTCTTTACAAAGGAAACATTTACAATTCATGGGTGCAATGTCATTGTACCCAAAAGCTTTGTTCTTTGTGCTTCTTTCTTTTCTATTAACAGTCTTTGCTCTTAAAGTAACACAGCACAGAGGCTTTTTGTTAAGGTCATTTTGCGCTTTGAAAGTAAGGCACTGTGCTTCAAGTACTTCATTGAGGTTTCAAAGACCTTCTGGGAGATTGTGTTTTTTTAACCCTGCATGTTAAACAGATTTCAGTCCTCAAAAACATTACAAACTGACCTTCATCGCTTCCTCACATCATATCAAGGACAGAGATTGTTCTTATCACATGTATTTAATTCTAATCTCACTTTCTTAAGGTTTTCTTCGACATTGTGGAATGAGCCTGGAAACCTGAATAAAGATCTATTTTTAGTAGCAAAATTAACCCCAACCTACTCACACATACTCTGTTGCTGTGCTTGAAACATCCATAACTTGGTGCTAGGGGGTATTATTCTAAAATAGGCCACAATGAGAAGTTGTTCACTAGTGACTGCAGGCGATGACACATTTTTTTATCCCTCTGTCCTGCCTGTTGGCTTTTGAGCCAGCCTAAGAGGGAAGGTGCTGCTGTGCAGCTTTATGACAAAATCCCCCTATTAACCTTACACAAAGTTAGCATGAGAAAGGGTTTTTCAGGTGGAGATTATCACTGGTGTCAACATACAGTACAGCTGTGTGAGAGGACACAAAAACTACTTGCAACAATAGCCACACTTTGTCTTTTTTTCAGCTCTTTCTTTTTAGGGGTTATGTCTCAGTTGTGCTCCATCCCACAGAAATCACTGATAAGAAAATGATTACAGATCGCAGACTCAATCCAGCTCTCATTCTGAGTTGCTCTTCACATCAGGGAAAGGGTTTTAGCTTTCCCTGATGTGAAATGGAAGCTGTAACAGCTTTTTTGATCACTCTTTCAGTACGCGAGTGTGTAAAGCTGTCAAACATTCAGTCTGAAATCCATTGCCAGCACTTTGTGCTTCTGAATCCGTCACATGATGGGAATTCTGGACATAGGTGGAGTATGAATGCTGGCACAGGATCAAATAATTTTGTAGTGTATCTAAAATGGATCAGCCGTAGCTGACGTGCTGTAAAAAAGAAAAGACACACACACCCATAATGTATGTACAAAGGCAGATTTAGTCCACAGGGATCAGCAGGCAATTGTGATGCTCCTCTCGCAAAGCATCTCTGTACCCATGAAAATGAAAATGGCAGCAGCTGATCTGTCGGTGGGGACCAATCTGCCTCCTCATTAGGACTTAGGACTTATTTTAACATCAGCTCTCTATATTAACCCTACTCATTCTCCTCCCTCGTTGTAACACATGACCTTGAGCTGGAGCAGTAAGAACCGATTTGACACCTCATAGGTCACCAGCGAAGAGTGGCTGGAGTCATTCCCACTTTGACAGTAGCTCTCTTCGGCGAGTGAGCTATTCTGGAAGGAGATTTCTCTTAACTGCATGATTCCTCCCCAAGCCGTCTGTCACATTATGCCCAATCACAACCAGTAATTTAACTTAACCTCATAATACTTGTTGCATGCTGTGAGCTTCTTCACTGTCTAGCACAGAATGTGATCAGCGGTCTACCTCTCATGATAGTACTGCTTAATTGAGCTGGATGTGTGGCAGTGATTTCGGTTAGAGGGGGATCATCAAGATTCAGACAAGCACCTAGTCTTTTATGTGCCTGTAGAACGCTGGCAGAAAAAACAATTACCGGTCTCAGTTGTTCTCGATAGACAGTTGTGACCTTTCCAATTGGCACACCCTCTTATGGATATGACAGCTTTTCTTTGCCAGAAACATGCAGTGAGTTTGCATTTAATATGCACAAGAATTGCACCTCCGCCTATTTTAGAGATTCAGTGGAAAGATACTGAAAAGTCATGCTGGGGTTGCTTTTTGACATCGGATTCACCTGTTAATATTGAAAGTCTAGTATTTTTGTTATGTCACCAAACTTCTTATCCAGGGTTATGAATGTACAGCAACACAAGTAGGCAAAAAAAAAACATGAATGTCAACAAACACCATTTTATGAAAGGCACTTACTTGATAGAAATGTAGTCAAACAAAAACCCTCATTAAAACCAAGTTATACATATTTTCATATAGGTCACACACTTGAATGGATTTTTGTGTGTTTTTACATGGCGGACTAACACAACAGAGTTTGTGAATGTGAAGCAGAGAATTAAAGTATATAGTTCTCAAATGTTTTTAAAATTGGTTTGAACAATGCGGCATGCGTTTGTACTTAACATCACATAGTCTGTAGCTGATAGAACACATTTTTAGTGATAGTACAGCAGAGGTCCACATGCTTTCTGTTTTTGTTTTTTTTATAATAGGAAAACAATATACATACAGGTGGGACTAGTAGAAAAAAAACACACTTGTAAAAAACAACAGTCTCACCCTTGCTGAAAAAACTGTCAGTATCATCAACATTTAGGATTAAAATCTCTGTGAACTGATGGGGAATGAAATTGTTTCGTTATATATGATTTAACTGTGAAAAAATGTCATACCTATGATTATGGTGGCAGTCTTGTGATGTTGTCGGGAAAGTTTCCAGTTACTTGACATAGATGAGGCAATTTGGCCTTCTCACTATGAACTAGAGTCATCCAGAGTAATGAATATAAGAACTTATGTTTGAAAAAATTCCAATGTGGGAATTCTGTCACATGAATTTGGGAGATATATTGCAAAATTTTAAAGGAAGGCATTGCTATCAAATGTTGCAGAACCAGTTTGTAGGACTTGGTGTGGATTTTTTTTTCTTCCAGAATGTGCTAGCCTGGTTTAAAAGATTCATGGTACAAAAACATGTTAGTGTAGTCTAAAAAAGGTATGTTTTCACGGTGATGTACATGTCCACATTTGAAAGCAAGTACAACAAAACAGTATACAGATTTCTTATAATCCACTGTCTACAATTTTCCAACAAAAAAGTGAATCACTGAGGCATTTTAGTGCTGATAAAGCACAAACTAAGTGAAGTTATTCGATCTAAACACCGTTTTCTTCCTAACAAGGCAAAAAGGATTATGAATGACAGAGTTATGGCCCGGAGAAGTGAGTGTGAAGTTGATGCACAACCACCATGTCCATTTACAAGCATGCTGCAAAAGCAAAGTCCCGATAAAATGTCTTCTCATTTCTCCATGACACAAGAGGAAAGAAATAAATTCTGAGGAGGTTACAGAGAGACTGTTCAAAGTGACAAAAAAAAAAGTCCCAGAACAAAATGTTTTAGTCACTTCTCTTTCTCTCCCTGCAAGCTTAAATGCTTTGTAGTGCACTCTCCAGTGCTGATCATGGTTTTAAAGGTTTTTTTTCTATTATTGCAGACAGGCAGATGCCCACACATGGACTCATAGCTAAATAGCAGAAAACCAACACATGCACATACTCTATTAAAACTAGTTTCATGAATAGAAAGACACCTGCAAGCATGCACGATCTATTTACAAATTTCTGTCTTGTGAATTCTGATTATCATGGCTTTGCACTGATGGTTTTGCTTCAAGGTTTAATTCAAGGGTCTTTGGAGCCATTCTCTACAGGGGCTCCTATGTACATCACTGCTCTTCTATCTCCAGCCAAACTGGAGCCTGGTCTAAATCTGGACCTGAGTAATGATGACCAGAGGCACAACAACTATCTGCAATGTTTCTACTCCTCCCTTCAGGGACCTGGAGAGGGATCTGCTGTCACTCTAGAAGGGGAAACATCTGTTCCCATTAAATTACAGTGGCCCTGCCTTGGAAGTTATCTCCATGGCACTCCATTTTACTGCTAGAGTCCTGTGTCTGTCGACAAGGGGATAAAACAAGCTTAGTTAAATGGCTGGGAACTGAGAAGAAGGGAAGGATTTATTGGGGGAGTGGGGGTAGGCAAAGTAGGAGATGTCAGTTCTCTTACCAGCAAAAAAGTAGAGAATGTTCTAAAGTGATGGGAAATATGGATAAAGTTACCCCTTACAACAGTTATCTTGTCACCAGTTAGCAGCCGATGGGAAGAGGCTTGTCCATATTTAAGATATCTCAGCCTCAGAGATTTGACAATAAGTGTTTGTTAATACATTTACATTATAAGCGTATGAATGAAAATGCCTGTGTGGTATAAATACATTCGTACCACACAGGCTACTCACATATTAAAGGGCTATGAATGTATATGGTAAAACTACAAAAACTTTAAAGAAACCTAAAAACAGAACAGAGATAATAGGGGCATCAACTCTATAGAATGCAGGTTCGGACTGGGAGAGTTTTTCAGGCCAGGAGTCAGTCATGTAACCAGGCCACCCTGGACTTGCCACGCATGCATGTTGCCACATATGCATGTTCACAACCACACCTAAATGCATGGGCACAAGCAAAACGCATTTGGCGCTTGCGCACACACAAATTCCAAATAAAAGGCCACCTAGTAGACCTACTGTAACTTCTGAAGTTGTAATACACAGCGAAATTTACTGCTGTTAATGCAAAGTTACTAAGATAATAAAGATTTTACATAATTAAACGTGTCTAAGTTACAGCTTTACATAGTCAAATCATGTAAAAAATCAACTGTCTCAGTGGCAAATCATCATACCAGGGAATACTAATTCCCTGGTATGAATTAGCTAATCCAAGGTTGGAATACACAAATGGTCATGTTTGATCTGGGATACATAACAGCAAATCAGCAACAGGCAGAAATATTCAACAATACAATCAGTTAACAGAAAAACGCTATAATGCCAAACAAGCTGTTATTACAGTTGAGAGCCACTTATGTCAATGCTAGTGTCTGGTAGTGTTCATGTTTTTTTGCCCTCCTGTAGAAATGGTTTTGTAATTTCTCCCAAATGCTCTACTTCTCCTGAAGTACAAGCAGGACTGGTGTAATCACCATCACCACCTTTGAATAGGAAACACATGTTTACAGTTTTTCCATAAACTGTTTTTCACACAGTTAGATAATGTAGCCTGTCTCACTGATTTGGCCTTTTACTCATATACATGAAAATGATAAGATTATATCCGATTAGCTGGACAAATAAATAATTTTAAAAGTAAATAATAATTATAATAATAATAATCAGTGATTTTAACTTTCCAGTCCTTATCTTAATTTCAAGGCTAAACTTATATAGGCTCCATATTTACACTGTAGACTGAAAGTGTGCAGCCTCAAGTTCCTTTTGGTGTTCTCCGTTGAAACTTTAAACAAAAATATGTTAGTACAAATATATTAATAAAATAAATAAAAATATATATATAACCTTAAAATAATATTTGTACCAACATTTTGTGTGTGCGTGTTTTGTTTTTTTTACTTACTTGTAATCTTTATTTTAATGACAACAAGGGGGAACTGAATAAATAAATCTGTTACTTTTCTGCATTTTGCCGTGTTTTCCTCCGGCCCCTTTCTCTTTTTGTCTCTCTCCCTCTATGTTCCTTTTACCCCGTTCTTGCACGGCTCGCTTGTTGCGTGAGAGACCGTCAACAGACGCACGGACAGTCACCGAATAAGATCCAAGGTGGATTCTATACCTCTGTGACACTGAAAAGGACTGTTAGGGGAGGTATCAACAACTTGTGTCTAGCTGCTAAATACAATTCTGGCTGAAAATTATTTCCAAAACATCCATCATTGTTCTATAACCAGTTATTGTGTTATGGGTTATGGTGGAGACAGGTGTGGTACATTCTGGCCAGGTAGGTCTTTCTACCATATGCTTGAGCCTTGGCTACTTGATTTGGCATCTCTAGTAAAAATAAAAGTGTTTCTTTTTGTTATTAAAGCCATTAGGTTGGAAAAAAATTATGTCGAGAAAAAAGTAAGTCAGGGGGAGTCGCAAAGTTGGTACCCCTGAAAATAATAATGTTTTTCCATCTGATTTATTTATTTTACATTTCATAATAGGTTTTTTAAGATCTTAAAGCTTTTCTTGTTTTTTTTGCTAGTGTGTAAATATTGTGTTACACAGAGGCATATTCATTTTATCCACAAGACCATGGGCTGGATGAACATAAATGTTTATGGTAGCTATGTATACAAAGTAAGCAAAATGGTAGAGTAGGTGAAACTCCAGAAAACTCGCTGTTAGATGGCTGCAGTAAAAAGTGGGATGTCTTGGGGTAACCGAGTCCCCTTAACATGTATTAAAAGCTTCTTTATGCCAACTGATTGTTTGTGATGTCTGCCAGGAAAAAAATAAATAAATTCTGTCGCTTTTCACAAAAACACAATCCAGAATCCTCTATTGGGAATTTAACTGTTCAGATGGGAAAAATATAAGATTAGTATACCTATCATACTTACAGTATACAGTATCTGCTTTACTCTTCAGAGGTGTATAACACATGTTCCAATGGAAAATAAATAAATAAATAAATGCTTTAATCCACCATATAATACATTTGACACCGTGGCATACAGAATTTAATCTCCAGATAAACTAGACTGACAGATATTCTCTACATGTTAAGAAAACCTGACCACAGTGCCACAGTTCCCAAACATTCTGTACAACACACATGTGCCACTTATGCTACGGCCCATCTCTCTCTCTTTCTCTCTCTCTCTCTCTCTCTGGACTAAAACTACCTGTGTCTGGGTGAAGAACTGAAGTAATACATCTAACAAAATAATGTTCAGGATTTCTGTTTGAACTATAAGAGAGACAAAGGATAAAACTTGATGTGACAGTTTAGTTATTGTTCTAATGCGTTGTGGTTTGAAATATTTTACAGGGTAGATGCATGTAATGGCTTGTCATATCTGTCATAAACGCTATTAACTGTAGACCTGCAGACCATCTCCAAGTGTTGCTTGGTTAATCCTGCGGAGAAATTCCAATCTTTATCAATGTAACCTCCCAGCTTTGCATCGTGGAAAGGTGTTCGTCCTTTGTCTAGTTTCTTTGTATTACACTATTTACAATTACAATGCTTCTTAGGAAGCCATGGATTTATACTCTTACGTCTGTTATCTGACTGGAGGTAAAATATTTTAAATTTGCTCTCTCTACCTGTGGACGAACATGTGTTTACCATCGTTAATGACTAATTTTTTATTATCTGGGTTGAATAACTATTTCTCCCTTGCATAGCAATCAAGCTTTTCAAGACAAAGTCTATTCCTAAAAGGTGGCTTCTTCTGGAAAGGCACTCTGGTTATTTTCAAGGAATTATGGAGACTTTTGAACTAACCTATGGGGAACAAAAGATTGCTCATGGTGTAAATTATAGCTTTTCAATGTGTGGACATGTGCATGTGGTGAAGGGTTTCTTGGGTAACTCTCCCTGTCCCTTGGGTGGGAATTGAGTCAGAAAGGAGGATGGTGAAATCCAGGACGGATAGCCGCTTGCATCCGTCTGGCTATTTGGAGTCTGGCATCTGGTACTCTTTGTGGCTGTGCACTGCAACAGGATGTGGCAGCAGGACAACTGGAAACAATTTGACCTTTAACACTTGCCTAAGGGTCTCTGGTAATTTCCTCGCTAGGTTCAAAAGTCTGTGAAGCAATTTTTTGAAAACTTGACCCAGCTTTAGGTTATGCATTGGAAACATTGTACCTGTCCTCTAAGTCTGTTTCATAGAGTGAGTGATTTTGCTGCGGATTAAGTGAGGGTATTACCTTGGAGGTAAATTTCCCCCTTATGGGATATCTTGTTGACTTCATGCGACTTCAGATCCTCAATCTCTGCTTCAATTTTCTTTATTCTCTGATTAGTCTTTAAAAGATGAACTTTTGCAGTATTCTTTCTTTGTAGACCAAACCTGTAGCTATAGATGTCTTGGGTTTCAGCTGTAATTTCCTCTAATATAACAGTACACCACAGCATCTGAAGTCTGGGTCTCTCTGGTTGGATTTTCAATAAAGTTCCACAACTCCTGGTATTGTTTACAACAATCAGGAAGGGTACAACTATTCAAATATTCCACTCTTCTCTGTTGATTTCATTAAGCCCACAACGTCAGTCATCTGGGGCATGGAGTTTCTCACCATTGCCGAACAACAAAAGTTTTGAAAATGCTAAAAAGCAATAATAACACAATCCAATTAAATGTCCAGCTAAATACACACTTTCGTCTTGTAACAGTGAGCCACAGTCACATTTGTATATCATGCATGTAATTGTTGGTGAAAACATTACAGGATAATTTAAAAAAAATAGCCCAGTATTTGGGTTTTTAGTTCTGCTTTGGTTTGTTTATTAATGTAGGAGTTTTGTTTGGGTGTGGGCTGCTTTGAACACATTTTCAACAACTGGCCCAGATATGTAGTAGAAAACTTCTCCCTGCCACTGCTGTTTTTAAGTAAATATCACAGACAGTTATCTCCTATACATTCAAACAGACAATTCAACAAGACTGTTTTTTTTAAATATATTTTGTAGTTCTAAATATGTTCTGAAGAAACAACACTTGCGATTCATACTGCTGGATCAGGTTTTGCTAGATGTGAAGTAAAGCACATCAATTTTTGTTATATTTTGTTTGCAATGTAATCCAGCATGCTGTTTATCACATGTGATGTTAGTGAAATATAATTGTGTGTAAAACAAAGGTTCCTATATGCGGTTAATGTGACAAATAAATACTGGAAACTTTTAAACGATCATAAAAAGTATAAAATGCATACTTATGTAAAATAAAGTGCCAGTGAAATGTATGAAACGCACATGCTAACGAGTAAATGCTGTATTATGTGATGACCTTTAAATGAATGAAAACCATGATACAGACTGCTATTTTATTTGACTTAAATTGAGAGCAAACCATGTAATAAAAATCATTTCAATGTTGCTTAAAGAAAAGCATAAAAAAATTCAAGTTAGAAGACAAAGACATATCTGGAGGGTAAAATTAGCTTAAGGGAAGTGCAGGCAAGCTGAAAAAGACCCCTGCAGAGTTTTTTTGTGACAAAGTGAGGTGGAGATGACAAAGCTAAAAATAAAAATAATGAAACAGAGTATACAAATTTAAATAACACAAATTACTTTTACAAAAATGCTTCCCATACACATTCTTAACACGAACACAAAAACACACACATGTGCACATCAGATTACCTTCATGCCCTTGATAAAGGAGAGGAACTGAGTGTGCTGCAAGTCAGAGGATCTGGAGTATAGTGATAAGGTTAAAAAAAGGAAATCAAGATAATTAGTGTTATAAAGTATTTGGTTTTAAAAGTTTGAAAGTATACCTAACTGTGTTTTTATACTTAGTACTTAAATAAAACATACCCTTATTTCATCTGAAAGTCTATATAATAGATATGGCAAAATTATAAAATTTACTTTATAGGCACTACAAATATGATAAAGTATAACACTGTATTTTAATACTGAAACTTCACACTTCGTGAATGATCAAGCTGGAGAATTATGTTTGGTTCCAGTCCCCGCAGCTCCTGTTGTATAGTGCCTCAAATTTAAATGTTATCCATTGAGTTACTCTGTCATTGAATTTCACACTATGTCTTCATACTTATTAGTTTTAGGAAAAAGTAAAAGAAAATAGTTATTATTTGGAGGCCATGTTTTCACACAAACTTTAGTGATGGGTGAAAACACAATTTCTAGATTACTGAAATGTACACAAATTTGCTTTTTCAGTAGGGTGACTGGGCTGAACGTAAGGAGATGGGGCGAGGAGCTCTGCCATCTTTTGTAAATCCCATCCCAAAGTTTACCCTCAGAAATGTAGACAAAAAGAGACCTGAGCATTAAGTGTATGCGTTATATATTACTGTTTATTATTAAAACATTACTTAGAGCAATATGTCATAATATGACCGGCATGAGCACAGTTTGTATATGACCTTGATAAATCCATGTAAGCTTCTTTTGAAAAACAGTTATTTTAAAATGCTGTTGGTGGTCAGGAAATTAGTATGTTTGATCGAAGGCTAAATTAGATGGTTTGTTAATCAGAATCAAAAAAATCTCAAATCAATTACTTGTTTCTCTTCAGATTGAACTCAGACACCTTTACACTGATTATACTTCTGTAGTTAGTGCATCAGTTTTTTATCTTCTTCCAGAAATCATTTCATTACTGATCTCAGTGACATTTCAGTAGAGCTTTTTCAGACATTCTAAGGTAACTTCAAAACAGAAGTATTACATATTTTCTGAATAAACATTTAAAATATGACTTAAAAAAAGTGTTGTTGCTAATCACCTTTAACCCGTAATAGTTTAGATTTTCAGAACTTTCTGTCTGTTTCATAGAAGCTTCTTAGCTCATTGTAATGCTATCCAAATACAATGACTGCTTGCTGTGATAAACAGCTCTTTAATTGCAAAAGCCTTTTTGAATTTTACTCTGCAGAGCTATTCAAGTTGCAGCATACAGCAGCTGATCCCACTTTTAAAGAAAAGCATGTCCAGGTTACTTAAAACACAAGTCCATCCAACGATTTATCTAACCAGTCACCAATCCATCTGTCTGTCTGTCTGTCCGTTCGTTCGTTCGTTCGTTCGTTCGTTCGTTCGTTCGTTCGTCCGTCCGTCCGTCCGTCCGTCCATCCATCCATCCATCCACCCAGTTACATAATCAGTTGGTTTTCTGTTCACAATTACCTGATATGGATGGTAAACAAGGATAAAAGTGTAGAAACTCATGGGTACAATTTAAGAACCCCTCCCAGGATTGGTGACAAGAAACATTCCTTCCAGAGTACATATCACCTTGGCAAGAGCCTTACACTAGAACGCAGAAGAAGAACCATATCCCTTAACAGCAATCCAGACACCCTCTGCTTCTGCAGCAACTCGAGGAATATGCCTTGAGGTTGAAGTAAGTTGCAAGTGAGTTGGCCCAAATGTTTTAAATTATAACTCCCTTAATTTTATATCACATTGCTCGAAAAATTTATATATATATTGAAATGACAGCATCATGTCATCAAATGCTCTCAAAACTATGATCTATTTGTTGAAACATATTTCAATGGCGCTGTATTATATTGATATCTGGTGATCAAGGAAGCACAATGAAAATTTAGGTATGTTACAGAAACAAGTTTGAGATGATTTGAATTTTGTGATACAATACATTATCATGCTTGATGTAACAGAATTTGGTAAAACAAACAACATTAGCGTGGATGCACTGATTGTATCAACAGTACTATGGAGTAAGATCGCTCTCAAAAAGGTGTATGCACAACTCTAACATTCGTATTCATATTTATATGTCAATAAAGTTCTTGTACCCAAAATTCTGCAGAAATTTTTAAGAGTCTGAGAGTATTATTCTAAAAGCTGTGAGTGTAAAGTCGTCAAGAATCAGTTTATTTATATAGTGCCAATTTACAACAAATGTCGTCTCAAGGGACTTTAAAAGAACATATACTAAATTATAGATACATCATTACAAATCAGTTTAAAAAAGAACCCCAGCAGACTGCATCGAATCATTGACTTGCACCATTTACTCCTCTGGAATCGGGAGGCCGACAATAAAATCCTCCTTTCTCAATTAGAATTGTATTCATAAGAATTAAAAATCCCTTCCACCTTTATTTTCTTCGGCAATTCTGTGAAACGCAGTGGAGGGCAGCAAATTAATTTCATGCCCTTCACAAATTGATGCTGTTGTTCATAGTATTACGTCCTTATTGCATATTGCATTAGACAACGTAGTCCCCATAAAAAGGAAACTGATTACTCATAGGAGGTTGGCTCCCTGCCTTAATTTAAAACGTCGTCCCTTGAAGGGAAACACCAGGAAATTGGAGAAGAAATGGCGGTCTTCTAGAGGAATCCTATTTATCCTGGAAAAAACAGTGTGCTTCTGTATAAAAGGACCCTTTGCCAAGCTAGATCTGTATATTTTACATTAGAGGAGAATAAGAACAATCCTAAATTCCTTTTTAATACAGTTGCTAAACTTACAAGAAATGAAAACTCTGTTGTGTCATCCATTCCTCCAGCTCTTAGCTGTAATGACTTTATGTAATTTTTTATTGATAAAATAGAATCTATTAAAATCTAAATTTAGGGCATCTTCCCAAACATAATTACAAACCGGATTCCAAAAAAGTTGGGACACTAAACAAATTGTGAATAAAGACTGAATGAATGATGTGGAGGAGCCAACATCTAATATTTTATTCAGAATAGAACACAAAACACAGAACAAAAGTTTAAACTGAGAGAATGTATCATTTTAAGGGGAAAATATGTAGTTTCAAACTTTCATGGCGTCAACAAATCCCAAAAAAGCTGGGACAAGCCATTTTTTACCAATGTGTGACATCCCCCTTTCTTCTTACAACACTCAACAGACTTCTTGGCACGGAGGAGACCAGATTCTAAAGTTTAGAAAGTTTAGAAATCCGAATGCTCTCCCATTCGTGTCTAATACTTATTATTACCCCCATTTTGGATGAGATTAATCTGTCATTAGTGAATGGCTCTGTACCAGAGGCTCTTAAGGTAACTTTAATAAAACCCTTACTTAAGAAACCTTCTCTTGATCAAGAGAAGGTTTTTTTTATCTAAAATCCTTGAATTTTTTTTGCTAATCAACTGAGAGAGCATTTGAGGAATAATTACCTATTTGAAAAATTCCAGTCAAGTTTCAGAGCTTATCATAGCACTGAGACAGCTCTCCTTCAAGTCACAAATGATATTCCAATGGCCTCATTCAATGGACTCATTTCTATACTAGTTCTGTTAGATCTCAGTGCTGCTTTTGACACAGTTGATCACTATATCCCCATAGAAAGGCTCGAACGAATTGTAGGGATCAAGGGAGTAGCACTAGGCTGATTTAAATTGTATTTGTCTGATCCCAGTTTGTTCATCTAAATGACAAATCTTCTCTGCATTGTAAGGTTACTTGTGGACTACCACAGGGTTCCGTACTTGGCCCAATTCTATTTGCTATGAACATGCTCCCTATGGTTAAAATCATCAGCATGGTGTTAATTCCCACTGTTATGCTGATGATACACAACTGTATTTATCCATAAATCCTGATTAATCCAGTCAGTTTGGTAGATTACAGGTATGTCTAGAAAACATGAAAATGTGGATGACTTTCTGCTCTTGAACTCTGAAAAGACAGACGTTGTTATCTTTGGACCAGAAACTCTAAAAAAGAAACCGCTTATTCAACCCCTTAAACTTGATAGCCTCAAATTGGCCTCTGGTAACAATGTAAAGAACTGTGGTATTATTTTTGATCAGGATATGTCTTTCAAGTCCCATATAAAACAGGTCTGTAAGATTTCTTTCTTTCATCTTTGGAAAATAGCAGCAATTAGAAATCTCTCTAGGGTTGAAGCTGAAAAACCAGTCCATGCATTTGTTACTCCGAGGCTGTCCTATTGTAACGCTTTAATGGCAGGAAGTTCTCAAAATGCAATTAAAAGTCTTAAGTTGGTCCAAAATGCTGAAATTTTTGATTAAACTTATGAATAGAGGTCATATCTCCCCTATTTTAGATTCCCTTCATTGGCTCCCAGTCAAACTAAGAATAGATTTTAAGATTCTTCTTTTGACAAGTAAAGCCCTCACTAAACAAGCTCTATCATACATTAGAGATGTAATTACTCCTTATGTCCCTAACAGAGCACTTCGTTCTCAGACTGCAGGTTTACTGGTGGTAGCTAGAATCTCTAAAAGCAGAATGATTGGCAGGTCTTTTAGTTATCAGGCTCTTCTTCTGTGGAACCAGCTTCCAGCTTAATCCGTGAGGCAGACACCCTGTCTAGTTTCAAATCTAGGCTTAAAACCTTCCTGTTTGATAAAGCGTATAGTTAGGAAGAGGTAGCGAAGACAGCCTAATCTTATTTCTATAGTTTTGCTGATATAGGCTTAAACTGCTGGAGGAGAATCTTACCACTTCTCTCTCTGCCTGTCATGCTCTGTGTTTTTGGTTTGTTTAACTTTCTATAGTTGTCTTGTTTTATTATTATTATCTTTTCTATTTTTTATTTTCTCTAAATTATTTTCTATCTGGTTGAGTTTTTGTTTGTGTTCTCTAGCTTACCCTTGCTCTGTCTCCTTCTTCCTGTGTGTGTGTATGTGTGTCTTCACTCATTATCATTTACAGCTGTTTTCAATCATCCGGTTATCTCTCCCACTGCTCCACCTCCTGCTTCACAGTATTTAAGCCCTTTTCTTTCATTCATTCACTGCTGGATCGTCTGCTTACCTCCTCGTCTCTCTGCGCCTTCTCCTGCTTGTTCCTCCACATGTCTCCCAGTAAGCCTTCCCCTCTTGCTCGCTGATTCTCTGTCCTGGTTCTCTCTCTTCATCTTTATTTCTCCCTCTTCATCTTTATTTCTCCCCTGGTCCCGTCCTGGTATTTACTTTGGTTTGTGTTTTCCTGTAGTCTCCGGTTTCCCGTGCTTCTTCCCCGATCCTTTTCTCCCCTGTTCCCTGTCTCAGGTTATTTCCTTTATTGGTTCCTTGTTCTTTTGTCCTTAGTTTAATCAGTTATTTCCTCCATAGTTTAGCTCCTTGTTGCCTTTGGTTCCCCTCGTTGTTGTTATTAGTTTGCTTGTTTATTTATATTGTTTAGTTCTTTCACGCTCCATTGTTCCTGTGTTCATTTTTAATTAATCAGTTTGTTTACTTTCTAGTTTTTGTTTCCGCGTCAGCCCCGATCAGTTCCGTTTCACTTTCTGTTTATTTACGTTCTGTTCCGTTTTCCGCTCAACTTTGTTACAGTTTATGTTAATTATTCTTCCCCACAATAAACTATTCTCACATTCCACCTCTACTCGAGTCATTGATCGCAATACCTGACACTGCCACTTTCTTCCTTTGTCCAATCTGCTTTAGTTATTTAAACCTTGTTAACCTTTGTTTTTCTCTTGGTGTTCTTCTCTCCATATCAACCAAACCTGGTCTGGTGTTAGCTGAGAAAGCTTCTTGGAGGAGAACATGGGCCGAAATCCAGGCAACAACACTCTACAGCTGTTGCTATAAACTCTTTTTATTTGTTTTCAGTATCCTCTGCAATTATTTTAGTTCTGTCTCTTCAAACCTCCAGACGGTCGTGGCAGACGGCTGCTTTTACTGAGCCAGGTTCTTCTGGGGATTTCTTCCTGTTAAAGAGGAGATTTTCCTCACCACTGCCGCTACGTGCATGCTCAGTATAAGGGATTTTTGTAAAGTCAACGACAACACAAGCAATTGTTTCGGTCTGCTGATTCCAGAGGAGTAAATGGTGCAAGTCAATGACTCGATGCAGTCTGCTTGGGTTTATTTTTTTAAACTCACGTGGACCATGGAGCTGCTAATAGCTCCAAACACCAGCAGGTCCAGCATTGGACGTAGTGCATTCTGTGTTTTCTGAAGTGTTTTCTATGGTAAGTTGATAAAAGTAAGTTTTTATTTTTATTTTTTTATTTTTTTATTTATTTTTTGCTGTTGTGAAGCGTTAGCTGACTGTTCCGTATCACAGTTTAACAGTAATATTTTATATTGCCATTTTTTGTAAAATAAGCATTTTAACTTGCTAACTTAACTTGCTAGTTGTGTTTAGCTGCCACTAGCTCATTATAGGCTTAGCGGGTTTAGACTGGTCTGTCTGATTCAGTGTTTTAAAAATTCCATCACAACTTACGTTATTAACTTAAATAATTTTCAATTGTTTTTCGGCCAGTCAAAGCCCTTGTGGGCTTCTACCAGCAGCTTCGCCGGCTGGTCCGTGTGGACAGGTTTTGGCACGGCCACTGCGCCACGGGGGCGGCAGCGTGGATTTTTTAAATTTCTCCACAGATATTATTTGAACAACATTCCCTATTATGTGCAAACAAACACAAATTTAACAAAATTGTGAAATACTGAAATGCATTTTTGCGGTACTGAGGACAGTGACTCAGTGTGGCGTGGTTTTTGTACTGCCAGGTTTGCGGGCGCGGAGCTGTCTGGGGGAGCAATGGTTGTGTGCGTGTGTGAATCTCAGGCGCGCTCGCTCATGGGTTCCTCGGGCGCGCGCTCGCCACAGCTCGTGTTCAGCTCTGTGTCTGCGCCTGCGGCTCTGCTGCAATGTTAGGGAGTCTGAGAGTATGAATCAACTTTGTGTATTTGGAAGGAAATATTTAATTAGATGAAAAAGGCCAGTCTTCGAATACCTGGGAGCGCGGCTCATTTGCATATAATGTACAGTTGCGGGCGCGGAGCCGAGCACGTGTCCGGGCACCTTTGAGCGGGTGCGTTTATCTGCTATTCGTTTGCACACACTTGCGGTTGTTGCTCCTTCAGGTGGCTCTGTGCCCGCAGACCTGGTGGCACAGAGATCATGCCGTAAGGCCCACCCAGGCCCATTAGTTGCGCCACGGGTGGTATCGATGTCGTTGTATCGGTGGCAATTTTATGAGTACGAGTAGAGTACTTATGCCCGGTATCGGACCGATACCCAATACCAGTGTCGGTATCTGTGCATCCCTAATATATAATATAAAAACTGGTGTGTGTGTGTGTGTGTGTGTGTGTGTGTGTGTGCATATATATATAAACTGTTTTTATATTTAGAGGGAGGTAATTGGGTCTGTAGCCTTTGGACTGTTAAAGACCCTGTTTCTCCTTACAAAGGAGCAATTGTTGTTGGCCATAGGTAATAAATACCCAATTATTCTTTCAAAGGAAAGTAAAAAGAATATACAGTGTGAAAGATGGGAAGCCAACACATTTTTTGAATTTTAACAAATCTGATGAAACATTGCCCTAGCACTATTTAAATGTGAGATATTAAGATAATACAATATCTTTTCCTCTCACCCTGTCTGCCTCTATAAAACTGACAGGCCTTGAAATACCCCCACCCCTCCCCCATCCAAATTTGTGTGGAAGAGATTAAAGCTGTGTTTTAAAAACGCACATTCTTAGTAATATGTATTGTTGAAAAACGTTTTGTCCACACCATTACAGCTCTGTCATTGCTCTCCATAAAATGTACAACAGAAGAAACTGGAAAATATTGTGGATCAGGACATAGAAAGCTACAACTAACTCCTAAATTTGTTCAAAACTAATATTCTTAAACACTTTGCTAGCTCATTGTTATGTAGTAATTGTAAATTATGACATAGCTGTAAAGGTAAGGACCAATTACTTTCATACTCGTAATACTATTATGTGCAATATAGAACACTCATCTTACATTTATGCAATTATAAGTATATAAAATCCACATGCACACAATATACCAGCAGCATCCATGTATGCCCTTTAATTTCTCTTTCTTTCTTTTGCTTCACAGGGACACCAAAGAAAAGAAAGCAAGCTGCTGGTCATTTTAACTTGTGATGGTAATCGTTCTTTAGTTTTTTTTCCCCGATAAGTCATGATTAGCATATCTGTCAAAGCAATCCAAATCGGCTGTAAGCATTTAAGAAATTCTAAATGTTTTATGATTATACCACATTCAGCTCAACAAACTACTTGGCCAATGAGTGGCTCAGTTGCGTCAACAAACACAAACAGCAGAGGGGGAATTCAATACTGATGCTTGCCTCTTTCACAGTTAGATGATAAAACTAGTGAACAGCAGCAGAGGATTGCTTTAAATATGACTCAAACTCGTGTTGTTCCTAAATCAAAGGCACTATAAGGCTGTGCTTCAAAAGCGGCATGATATTATTCATTTATTTACGCAACAACGTGTAATATACATTTCCACAGTCATTGTAGCTCTCAAAAAGCACCTACAAATGTAGGTCTATTAAAAAAAAAAAAAAATACAAAATTCTGAGAATCAGTAAGATGTATGCGCACACTGCTTTTGTATGCTTCAATGTGCACAGCCCATCCTTGTGGGCTCAAACTGAGGATAGTCGTTTGATATTTTTCCAGGGTGAGCTGAGATGTATTAATTAAAGATATAGGAGAGGATCTTCAGCTCATTCTCATTTCCGCAACACTACGCATGCGCCACCTCATCTCCAGTAACGCCCCTGATATCAGGAGCGTGCTAGTCCTCAGCTTATGCAGTATGTTTAAATCTGCGGGACCACAGCCTCTTCCAAGCTTCCATTTTCGCTGCCGTACGTGGAGAACCTCTCTTTAATGGTGAACGATTCATCTAATCCCATATACTTTAGTTGATAGACTAATGGCAGTTATTGACAGAAAAACAGCAGGAATCAATACAATCTTACTGCCAGAAAATGCAATACAACCTCATGCAGCTTTCTCACAAAACAGATAAGCAAAGTGCAAAGTTGTGAATATATTTGTTTGCACTAATGAACATGGTTTGTTCAACAACATTTTGTTGTACTGCTGCTTGTATGTTACGGTCATTGCCCTGTCAGTCAATCATTGTCTTTTGCAGATTCTTCTCTCCAACAATGCCTGTAATACACAGCCAGCCATCTTTCCAACTACTGTTACCAGCTTTGCTTCTACTGCGGAAGATAAGCAGCCTCACAGCATGAGCCTGCAACAATCATGATTCAGTGTTTATGTGCAGGGTTATTTCCAGTGTTTCCTAACACAAAAAAGAGTTACATTTTGGTTAGACCCAACTAACATGTTTCTTGACATGTTTCTTATTTCCCCTAGTGGCAAAATGCAATTGGGGCTTCCTATGGCCATTGTTTAGCAAAAAATAATTTTTTATACTATTAAAGTAATTTTACATTTTTGAAGCACACTAACAGTTGTAACAGATCAAATTAGCAGGCAATACTCAGAGGATTTCTTCAACATTGCTCTTCTGCTGCATGGAATAGCCACCAGAGACAAAAGGAACAGCAATAAAAGAAGACAAGTGAGGGATTTGGATAAGTAACCTAGGATAACCCTATTATATGAGCAATTTCATTGGAAACTCTCATTAACATGACAAGCATTTCCAAGGCTGCTCCAACACCAAAATCCTCCAAAGGGTTATTTTGTGTGAGTACTATAAGCAAATGAAAAGTAATACTTTATTTGATCAAAATGAATACAACTACAAAGTTCACACTAAAACTTTAAATTGTGCTTACATTGTGAAAATAATTTTTTACTGAACTAAGGTCTTATAAATCTGCCATGTTCAAATGACTCAATTGTGCTTAAAGAATATCTGAAAAAAACCTCAATATGTTGAGTGTAGACATTTTTATATCTATAGTAGCTTGAATTACAACCAAAAATGAAGGAATGAATTGAAGCATAAGTAAGACTAAATGTTAAAACAATATGCACTGTTTTGCCTATCCATCTAAACAAAAAACACAATCAGAAGAAAATTGTACGGAACTAATGTCCAGGTTTGCAATTATTTTCCATAAAAACTACAAAACATACGTCGTGTAAAATAAAATGTCTGATTTCATATAACGAAACACATTAGACAAAGGACATCTGGATTCTGAAGCATTCATATCCAATTTTAGAAACTTTATTAGAAAAATACAACTCAGATGAAGTAGTGGACAGAAAATATGCATGGTTTATGTTAAAATATGACAAATGATCCTTACAAACTGACAAGGAAAATAACCATCTTCAGAATCGAAGCAGACAAATGTACTTTTTTTATGCAAAGGTTTACCTGGTATGAATGCTGTATTTGACTATGTGGCATAACAAATACAACTGTTGTGTGAATCATAAATCCAGTGTAAAATATATGAAGAATTTTACATAGTTTACAACCACAGCATTAAAAAAGTTTTTTTTATTTTTTTATTGCTCTTTATGTTGTAGTACATCTGTAAAATTATTTACAATTTACACTTAAGTTTTTTCTTGGCTCTGTATTTGCACAGTCTGATGGTGATGGTATAGATGACTATTTTATCAAAGGTCTTGGCATATTTTTTTATTGGCGGTTATGATTTTGTTCTCCAGCATATGGTTGGTTAAAAATCTAATTTGACTCTTCCACTTTAAAAACATAGTCCCTTGAAAATCAAATCAAAATAAAAAATTACAAAACACAAAAAGTAGTCATACTTTCACTCCATTAACCATGACTGTATTATTGTCCAATTTCTTAAAGGAAATTTAATTTGGTTTATTCTTCTACGTTACATCTGGGACTGCACTGAATGTAGTATTAATGTGTTGGGGAGGTCCAGCCATATTTTCATCTTTAGTCTGAGAGATAATCTGTAGGGAAATTTTAGATTAAGGTAACAAAAAGAAGGTTTTTAAAAGTATCAAAACACCATTGAAAAGAAAACTGGTCAGCCATTATAAGATGGAATTGGCAGTGATGTCACCAAAGATTTATTCATTAATCATTGAGAAAGTTAGTTTGTTTTTGCAGATTAACGGCTCATTTCACTTTTTATTTTACATCCATTTCGGTAGAATGTGTGTTTTATACAAAAACAAAACTTGGTTAGCTTAGTTAATTAAAAACATTGTTAAACTAAATCTTCCAGGAGTAAGAATAATCCATAGCCCAAGTGTATATATACATTTAACTTTGATTGTAAAGAAAATTAAGATTATTGTGCTTGGGAGACATGGAAGCTTCTTTTGGGTTGCCATAATAAAACACAAAAAGAAACAAACCCCAAAACATTTTACTTTCATTCTCTGATGTCTATTTGTGTGTCAGATCTTTCTCCAGGCAATTAAACATTTTTTCCTGGCTCAACCTTTCAGCTAGAACATGCACATTATTGATCACAAGACTAAAGCTTGGACCGAATGATGAGAAGATATTGCTTTTGGTCTACCACAAGAGTTTTGCATTTGCAGAAGTAAACAAAAGCAACATTTGCACAAGAAGTCTTTCTAAAGAAAGAGTAAACGTTTTATTACATAAAACAGAAATTTCCTATGTGCTGTTTATTGCACATATTGTTAAACATAATGTATGCTATTTAAGTAACTTTTCTGTTTCAAGTGCACACTTTAAGTAAATCACCCTTGTAAGGAAGGTTATTATGATGGACCTGCTTAAATATTTTAGGCTCTCTCCTCAAAAAGAAAATAACTAATGACCAAACAAGAGTCCTTGTCATGTACTTCCTCTGAACACATTTTACTCCTCAGATATCAGCAATTAAATATTAATTTGAAATCCTCTAAAGGAAGTGTAAGTGTTTGCAGATAATCAAGCAGAACAAAACTCATTAATAAATCTTGCATGTTATTTTGTATTTCTTAAAGAAAAAAAAACCTTTCAATTAAATCTGGTCACAACTGGTTATGAGTAGCAAGTTTACGCCCTACTGTTAAAAGTTTTGCGGTACGTCATTAAGTCACCACAGCTAACATTATCATTAGCTATTATAACCCTGCACCAAATTTCTTGATGGAATTGAAATGTGTGGCAATCCAAATGTATTGTTTACATCGACACCAAATTAATTAAACCAATCGTGAAATGTATTTGCATGCAACAGGCTGTATTCAGAAAATAAGCACTGACATGTGCAAACTTTTAAAATGTAATAAAGAAAATACTTTTTTTCTGTGCTGTACATTAAAGCAATAACATGCAATAGTACATTGTTTTGTGTCTGTAGTAGGCAGAATTGATTTATGCGAGGGTCTATTAAGAGGTAAGTAGTTACAGCACTCCCTAATTAAGTCACAGGCTAAGCAACACACCCTGTCTTTCTTCATTAGATCAAGAGAAAGCAGAAATGCATCACTTTTTACATAGGGTACAAAGGTCAGGTCAGTTTGCTACATTTAGAATGATATGATCCAAACAAGTGTTTATGTTCAGATTATCCTCTCATTGGGATAACTATAACAAAACAGTATAACAAAAGCTTTCAAATGGCCAATCTGCATTAAAGTTTAAACTCTGCAAAAATGGAAAAGTATAAAGAAGATTTTATTTCTATTTATTTTTTTCCTTTTATCAATACTCCAAGTACTATTGAGCTGCGCTGTTAGTACACTTGGTTTGGTTTATATTAATAACAGAATAATGTTTATGTGCATGCTTGTATTGGCAGATTTAAAATGACTGTAGGGTTTTATCAGCTGGAACAAACAATACACTCATCTTGGCTTACATGGTGTTTTCTATTAAATTTAGAATATTTATGAAACAGGGACACAACTGTGGAATCATGCAGTCTCCTAAATTTAAAATACATCAGAAAACTTTTCATGATTTGGCATGATAATTGACTCTTACCAGAAAACTAATAGGTGTTTCAAAAACAAAAACATTTTAAAAAGTGTATTGTTTTGCTGCGAGACCGTGCATGTTTTTTACATATTTCTTACAAAATAACTTTGTTTAAAAGGGTTAAAATTAACAGCAAAAATATCACATTGCAGGTGATATAAGCCTTGAAATATTTTTTTTTCAATCTAATCTTTATATGAAAGATTTAACATGTCATTTTATCAGTGGTCTTTGCAAATTTGTGAGACACTTTATCCTTCAAATACAAAAAAATATTAACAAAATATGCAATTGTGGGTAATCTAGTGAAATTATTGGCAAAGTCAATAACAAAAAATCCTTACATCTACTGTAACTACCATAACAATTTAACTCAGAATAGTAACTTGGGCAGCAGCTTCATACATGTTTAGATTTATACATAAAGATAAACAGCTTATTGTTTGTTGGAGTTTTTTCTTTTAGATTTATAAATTTAGAAAATGGCTGTGTTTTTGCTGTTTATGAGGAAATGTTGTGAACAACAGTTTAAAAATCTCAACTGGATAATTCTCCAAAGGAACGGTAGTGATCTTTAAACAGATTTTCTATAGTTGTTATTATACATATTGATGTAATGATGCACTGCTGCACTGCATTAATTATGTTAACAGATCCAAAACATTAAAATATAGTAATAAAAAATAAACCAAAAGCATCAGATGATTACAAAACTAGGTTTTGTGTTGTAACATTGTCTGAATTGTAAATTCCAAATAAAATTGTACAAAATTGTACCATGTTGAGTCGTGGAAGACTGATGTATTATCATCATTATTATTATATTAGGATAATATGAGATTTAGATTAAGTACAACAGGTTTTGCAGATGAGAAAGTATGGTAGCGTTAAGAAGAAATAGAGAACAAAGCAGAGATAGAGTCATTCTAAAAGGCAGCAACATGGAGCAGATGGAGCGGCGGTGCTGGGATCAAGATGCACCGGCTGCTCTCTCAAAAGCTCTTCAACAACGGGGATGTAAAAATTAAAAAAAAACTATATTAGGTTGTAAAAATGATCCTAGCTTACTATTTAGGTGAAAAAGGCCCTAATATTACTGAACATCCTTTTCACAAATTCCCTTTTCCATAATCATATTTTACACAGTATTTTTCTCAGCATCATAAAAATTGTGTTTTTAGTTGAACATTATGACATTGCGATGCATTGGGGCTTTTTTTGCAAATACCATTCATACGTCTTTTTATAAGCCAGGGTTGAAAAACTACCACCACAATGTTACAGCTCTACATTTATGCACATGTGTAGCCTTGAAGCTCCACAGTGGAAAAAGCCACAAATATAATATTCTTATGGTAAAATTTGACATCTATTAAATTGCATCAGACATATCTAAAATACTGAGAGACAGCTAAAATACAAAAAGAAAGAAAATACTCTTCAACAGTTGAAGTGGGTTACTTCTTAGAAAATTCCTAAGATGATCAACAGCAAACACTTCATTTTATATCCAACAGGTATTATCCATGCATCACACCTACTGCATAACCAAAAAGGAATATATATATTACACAGGTTGAACACTTAAATGTAAAAGAAACACTTCCATCAGCAATTTTTTAGGGGAAGTAGATAATTTCCCTTTATAAAGGCTGTAGATAGTATTTTAAAGTTTCTTAATTTATATGGGGTTTTTAATTTTACATAATTGTAGAGGTCTTACATGCAAAATAATAGCTTTTACCCAAAAAATTTACTTTATATGATTATCATGGGAACTTTGCTTTCACAGTGGCCTACCTAGTACAAGTAAGGTCTCTTGGGGGTCAATTATCTCATATTATGTCTGCTCTGTCACCATCTTCTGAATTTAAAAAAATATACTAAACAGGATTTTATAAGATTGGAGAGAACATTTGGAGATCAAGTACAGCAATGGGTTTTCATAGTAAAATTAGTAAAAAACACAACTTAGTAACTTCAGTCTTCTGTCTGTCTAATAAATGTAATTTTATCTGTCTACAAACTTTAGGGTAAATGAGGAACATAAAATTGGCAAAAAAAACATGTATAAGAAAGCATGAAAATGTATCTTTCCTATTAGTGTGACTTTGGAAAATACAGCAAGAATACAGAAAAGGCTAAATGAAGACCTGGAAAGCGCTAAAAACCTTTCACTTAATGGTCTCTTAGGATTCATGAATGATTGCCTGTGACTGAGGAGAAAACCGTAGTGCATGCCCTCCATTTTCATTCTTCATCGTGAGAAAACGGGTAAAAAATGTCATAGCTTCACAGGAAACGTGGAGAAAGTTGTTGATTTTGCTTTAACAGTAAATTTTCTGCTGCCTCAAAATTACAGTGCTGCCACACTGAAATGATCCTGGTGTAATGGAATTCATTTACAATCTTTGCTCCTCGTGCAACATTGGCTTGTTTTAAACCATGTTTTTTCCTCATAAAGTTAATGCTTTCTCTGACAGCTAGTGTATGCAGTCTTTGCAACAACGAGATCCCGGGTTTGGTATGTGGTCTTTCTGTGAGTTTGCATGTTATTTCTTTCTTGTTTGTTTTTTTTTTTTCACACTTTATAAATGAAGATTTTAAGATATCTTAACATCAAAGGAAACAAGGACCATTATCACATGAAACAACATAAGAAAAAATCAAATAAAAAATAAATAACTAAATACACAGTGTTACACAATGAGATACATTACAAAATGATAGTAAAAAAAAGGAATAAATACATAAATAAAATTCGACAGATTTCACAACTGTGTTATTTGCTGAACTGATTTTTTTTATAGGGAGGACACTTAGGTAAGGTGGTTGAGTACAGCGACCATCATTAGTCCTTTACATGTTCCAGGAATGGATTTTATATCTTAGAAAACTTTTGAGTGTTACCCAAAAGTTCATATCTCTGTCTTTACTCATGTCAGACACTTACAAGTTTGGCTAGCCAGGTCTTGAACTTCGGGGCTAAATCAGACATAGTTTCAGAATATCCCTTTTCATATAAAGTGTAATGTTCCTGGCAGCTAGACTGGTTTGTTTTACATTCATGTCTGCATCCATCTGCTCTAGCCACGCCAACTTGATTTACACCTGTTTTCCTGTCCATATAACCAGCTTGTTTTCCCCAGTCTAGCTGCCAGTGTATTGAAAACGTTTTTGTTTGTAGATGTCCAGCGATCCCTGTTCTGTATTTTAAGTTTTTTTTTATACCTGTTTCTTTCCACATATTTTCCTGCCTTGCCTTGCCCTCTGGACATGTTGTTGTGTTTGATTTGTTTTCTGGACTTGGACCCTGTTTCGTTTCTTTGGAATTTGATCACGCCTGACCCCTGAACCTGTTCTACTTTCAAAATAACAAACCTATTTTGGTTCACGAACCTAGAGTTTTGCCTAGCCCCTCTATGTTATTTTTTTGTTTGTTTTGTTGCCTGACTTTTGCATTTTTGCATTTTTTATTTTTTTCAATAAATCCTTGTTTAAAGTATCTGAGCTGTGTCTGTAAAAATTCTGGGTCCTTCTGCCATGACTCGGCACATAACAAAGAGTGATATGTGTGTTATACTCCAGAATCTCAAAGAAGTAAGTATACCCCAGCAGGGCTTTTCCAAGGTCAGGTGTGATAATAATTTTAACCTCAGTTGAAAATCATTGAAAAATGAGAGAGCGGAAATTATGTAATTTTGGGCAAAACCAGAAAAGATGTTCTAAAGTACCTTCTGCTGTTTTAGCGCAGTGAACAGTGATTAGGTAAATTTTTGTTTGGTCTAAATGATGAATAATGTAATTGACGAACTTTGTACTGAAACGGTTGAAGCCTGGAGTTAATTCAACAAGATTTTATATTTGTTAATATTTCATCCCATGTTTCATCCTCAATCTGAGCAGTAAGTATCCCCAGACTTGTTTTATTTTTAGTCATGGAAGAGTCTAAGGTGCTTGAAAATAAAAGGACCAGTGCTAAAATCAAATGTTCAGGAGGACCCAGAAGAGATTGTACCAATGCATTACTTTTGGACAACAATTTATACAACTTCAAAAAAACATAAGAACTTACATTTATCCACCTTAAGCTTCTAATTCCCCAACCAAAGTGGGAGATACTATCCTAACATGCCTTTAGCGGTCATATACTAATTGAGCCAAATGATACTGCTAGTTATCCAACTTCCACAAATATATATAGAATTTCTTCAAAATCTGCCTGTTCAGTTAAGAGGAATCCAGTGCGCATTACAGCCTCATTGAGTTTCTTCCTCACCTCCACACATGGCTGGGGCCACTTCATATTCTCCAGAGGAAAATCAGTGAATATGAGAATCCGCCTCCCATCATGTGTCAGGGGAGTGTCGTCTCATGCCAGCCACAGTCTGTCAACCCCTTTCAGTTTGGGGATGTGAGCAGGATCATCCATCTTATTACTCAAGTCTGTTATAGCTCCAAGGATAAAGGATGTCTTTGTGTTAGACTTTACCATCTGTACTAGCTCAGGAAATTAATCTGCAGCTTCGAAGCTAGCGCTAGCATTGGCCTCACACCGGTTTGCAGAGGATTCTTCCACTGAGTTACTGTGCTGTTGTTCCTCCTAGTCGACATAAGTACAGTAACATTGTGTAATTGCTTTTTATGACCTTCTACCTGATATAATTGAATCAGGAATGTTATAATCCCTGAATTATAGTGAATAGGATAGTGGTCTCGGAAAAGTGTCTACACCAAAGCCTGCACTCTAGTGACCCCCCTCCCCCCATGACTTTGGATGTTTACCGTTAGTTTGCACCCTTCTAAAATAGTTCAAAGACATGACCAGACTATTCTGAATGTGTGCATACATAGTTGTTTCACAAGGTTTCTATTTGTCTCTGTGGTAACCTGCTATAGACTACTAAACCTGTCCAGAGTGTACCCCACTGCTTGTCAAATGAAAGCTCAAGATTGGCAACAGATACCATTAGGCTGGATTTTCGCAACCTCTGATAACAAAGCTTCAGTTACCATGACTTCCAACTAATTTGCCACACGAATGACACCAGTAGGTTGCCCCTCTCTCCAACTGGTGGGAAGGTAGGTTTTATTGAGTACAACAAAAATGTACAGACTGGAACGTAATGGCTTCTTAAATGCAGCTCTCAGGTCAGGCTCTTTAAATTGTACAGGATGAGACAGGATAAACTGAAAAATTTTCCTCATTCTGCTACTTTTCTCTTGTATTGGTATTATTTGTTGTTACTTCAAGCCATTGTCTTTATAAAAGCAAAATTTCATTTTGCATTTTTTTCCATGCTGCCAACAACTAAGCATTTTCCCTCTACTGATAATGATTTTCTACTTTTCTTAAACTTACAAAGTAAACATACTGTATATTAGTTTTTTTATTTTTTTCATTTGTTTGTTTCTGTGGATTTCTTAATTTTTTCTGTGATCCGTCAACTTTGCTGTAAGTCGTTGACAACAAAATTGGTTGTACATTGGAGCTGGATGCTCTTCCAGTGGAAGTGAATGCAGCAAGTCACCAATCACCAGTGTGTTTGACATTACACAAACACTGTAGCTGGTACAAAAATCAATGAAGTTACTGATTCAAAAATGTATCTCTACATTAAAATGTTATACGCTTACATATCTTCAGTGCAGAATTTAAGAATTAAGATCAGTTTTATTTTAAAATTGCAATGCTTGGAATGCAGCTATATAATGGATAACATCTACAGTACTTCAAAATATATAATTAGGTGCTCAATTTAAAAAAAGAAAATAAATAAAACTTTTTTTTTTTAAACACAAATGCAGATCAATTTTACAAACTCTTTTTGTGGATTTGGATAAGGTACCTTTACTGTAGGTCAAAGAGTGGGCAGCAATGAACAATGGCAAATTTACAAGGAAAATGATGAAGTACGTGTCATACATTTACTGCTGCCCTGAACTTTAAGACATAACCCAAAGGAGCTGTATGTGGAAATTTAAATGATGAAATAAGTCAAACTGGGCATTAAAAAAGGCCATAATATTCAATGAGCCCATATGTAAAAAGGTGCAGGTATCTGATGAGAGAATTCCTGATCATATAATGAACTACCTACTGGTGAATCAAAAATAAAAATAAAGCAATGTACAGTAATTGAGACATATATATTAACCTGCATTTTAATCACTTGGCATAATACATTCATCATGTCGTATATATAGCAGTATGTTTATATTTTACACACACACACAAACACACACGCACGCACGCACGCACACACAAAGGAATCACTGTGTCTCATCATGCTGCAATACCTGTTTGTTTATTTTCTCACTTTTCTTTGCAATATTATATTGTAAGGATTTATTCTGTAAAGTGCTTTGAAACAACATGTATTGCGAAATGGTGCTATAGAAATAAACTGAAATGAATTTGATCTTCTCAAGAAGTTTCATTTAAATGTGAAACATCTGACAGAGGAATTTTAGCTAAAAAATCTCAAAATCATGACTATTTGTCATGAACAAGATTCTCACATTAGTAACATACAAATAACCTTCAGTGGTTTGTCAAGTGGCTGCTCTCCAAAGAGTCTCTTTGTAATATTTAGTTTATCTCCCTGAAAGTCAATCTATCTCTCTACTAAGACCTGCTGCAGTTCATTACATTAATGTTAAAAACCATGCTAAAGTTTTCTGTTTAAAATGAAACAACAAAGAATATGTCTTTGCATGTGAAAATAAATATTCTGAAATACTCTGTTCCAATCATGAGTTCTGTTATTTAAATAAGTTGAAGAACTTCTAATTTCAGGATTCTGCAGTTTGTGTTTCACAGCGATAAGGAGGTTTTGAATTAAAGAATAAATAAGCAAAATTGCTTGTTAACATGAATACAAAGTGACAGCTTTTTGGCTGAACTGGCTAAGTGTGGTATATTCCTTAGCTGGGACATTAAAAGATAAAGGATTCTGATATTCAGCGGAGACTAGTCTGGGCCCAGTTTTTAATAAGCTACTGAGTATGAGCTGCGGAGATATCTGAGAATGGGAATTTCCACAGGGACTGTGTTGTTGTGCTGACCTCCTACACAGGCTCTTCATGAACCTGCAACTGAGTTGTGTTTTTTCCTTTTTGTATCTGCTCATTAACCAAAAAGCAGTTAATGCTTAATTGGATCAATTCTTTAGAATGTAGACAATGCTGTGCCTAATGTAGAAAATGGATTTCCATTAAAGACATGGTCTGAAATGGTTTATGAGCTGTAAACACATTTTTTTTTTGTCAACAGCCTTTTTTTGCTAAGTGTTGCACAGTTGTTTGTGTTTCCCTTTTGGATTTAGAATAAACTACTGGCCAATTGGGTTTTATTTCAAATAAGATAAAGGTTCCCCAGAGGTATCTTGTTAAGTGGTACGGAATATTTTAGCATTTTGGTCAAGTAATTAGTGAATTCATTGATTACACAGTGAGTGGGTTCGGCAATCAACCCTCAAATCATTCTTATTTGTTTTTTTTCTTCTGCAAATCATTTCTCGTTTCCAAAACTTAAAATTTAAACTTTTGTTAAAAAGTAACTTAACACTGCATAATATCTAATGCATTTTTTAATGATAAGTTCATAGCGATAATATGTATTATAACTAAATTAATATTTGTCAAGTGATAACTCAGGGAGATGCTGGTATTGGGCGAATTTAAAATGTTGCAATTTGTTAGGAAAAATCCTTTCTTGACCAAAACCACATCTATCAAGAGTAGAGTAAAACCTATTCCAACTTGGCAAAGGGTTGGTTTTTTATTCAGCAGTAGCCAATGAGGATGAAACACTATGAACAACGACATCAGTTTGTTAATGTTAGTGTATTTAGAATTGAGTGTAAAAAATGGTACTTTTAAATATATTTAAATGGTGACATATTTGTGAACAGATATGCACATATTTTGCCCTGTCTTAAGGTGATACTGGGAAAAATACAAACATATAGTTTTTTATTTTTATTTTGGTGCTATAGTGCAGCTTTTTCAGGACTTTTCAGGAAGTGTTTTAAGGTAATTTCTATGACATTTCTCACCAGCTGAGAGTGACCTGCAGCTCCCATACACCTTTTATTATTCCTTATTACTCTTACCTGAGCACTTGCTCTTTGACCCAACAGGCACAGCTGGACGTTTGTGTCTGTGTGAGATCGATAAAAGTTGAAATGAAAGCAGGCACTTTGTAGTGCTAACAGTTTGAAGTGCAGACAGAGCCACTGCCTCTTTAAATGGAAATTCAAGTATTTAGAATGGAAAGCAGCACAAAAAATAGTTTTTGAGCTCCAGAGTCCAACTTTAACATCCTCCATGCAGTCTCATCTAGGGTCACTTTTCGTCTGTGTGACCTGAGCTCTGAAATCTTCGACTCTTCGCCATTATTATCTCTGCAGCCAGTTTTCAGTTAACTCTGTTTGAAAATATCCTCTCTCTGGACACTTACCCTTATCTTTCAAAGCTATTTTTTTTCAAAATAACTTAATAGAAAACATGACGTACTGAAGGTAACCAATAGAAATTTCACAGCAATAAAGACCATTAAATGTCTAATATACTGTATAAATAGTTATTGTAGACATAATAACCTCTCATTTGATATAGTTGTTGGTGAGGATTGATCTTTTGTTCCAGACAGAAGTTTTAAAGTATTTTGAGGTTTTTGTGAATCTCTCTCTGCTTGGTTTTGCACCTTGTTTTGGCAATGTTTAACTAATATAATGCCAGGAGCTCTTAAAAATAAATCATTAAATATTGTGACTTAATAAATTTCTCAAAATAATTAACCCTTAAAAAGTTAACAGTTAACTAAATCATTAATGTCTGCCAAAATCTCTTCATCTAAAATAATCAGAAGGTTCACAGGTGGTTTATTTTAGTAATGCAATTCATTTGCATTACTAAGCAATAAGTCCAACACCTTCGCTGACTGGGAGCATGTTAGAAAAGGGTTGTCAAACATGAATGTCGAACCTTTTATATTCATGTGAGTTTTCACACACTCTTCTGGATCTGCTTAGACACTATGTAAAAGTTTGCTCACTGACTTTTAAAAACAAGACTACACAATCCACCAGACTTCAGTCTTCAAAAAGGATGGAAGTCTTAATGAGTAAGGACTCATTTCAAAATATAACATAGTCAAATCCACAAATTATGAAAGCAACTTTTTAAGCCAAATTCCTTTTCTTTTGTTTTATGATTACATTTTTTTCTCTGAAATTCCATAGGAGATGCTTTACAAGTCAAATATTTCACACTTGTATGGTGCCATAAATGATTCATGCCACTGGTAGTTTCAAGGTTACAGTGTTTATTTTCATTTTACTCATGTAACCTCTAACTCTAGGTAAAAAAAAAAAAAAAAACAGTTAGTTACATCACCACTCACAAAAAGTTTGGGATATTTGGCTGTCGGGTTGAATTTCAGGATGAGCCCTAAATGCATTCAAACCTTAACAGGTGAACTTAATGTGACCATCTCCAAGCTTTTGAATGCACCTGTCCAACTGTTAAATGTTTCAGTACTTTTTGCACATGTTGCTGTTCTCTAACGAGGAGCTTAACAGCAATAGTCACAACAGGTGTTTGATCCTCGAATCGACCAATAAATGTCCTGGTTCAATTACAGTCGTCAACAACAGTCGTCCACAGGCGTCAACGTCTTGCATGGGCCAGGGAGCATTTACGCTGGACGAAGGACCAGTGGGCCTCAGTGCTGTTCTCTGATGAAAGTCGATTCACGTTGAGCAGAAATGATGGCCGTTAACTTTTTGAAAGTAGTATATGTAGCCACTGCCTCAATTTTTTTTATATTCAAACATAATAATATGATAGCATTTCTGTACTCTAATGTTTTTTTTTTCTACAACCAAAAATGAAACTTGACTTCTGGTTGTGTTAGTATGCATGCAGGCTTATACAAGGGAGAACCTATTTATCAGGCTACTTCGTATCAGGATACTCATCAACCTGATAACTTAAAGCTGCTCTTGTTCCCTGGCTGAGCCACCCTGTACTCTACATGAGCAGGTCTTTGTATGGTCTTATTATTCATTCTAAAGATTGCAAAGTCCTTGAAAAAATTTAAGGACTTAACACTTTACTACCAGGCTGGCTATATGCAGTGGCTATATGGGGCAATGCCCCATCATATCAAATCTGCAAAAAATGACCTAACAGTAGGAAAAGACAGAACACTGGTTAAGATCTGTCTGTCTGCAGTCAGAGGAGTCAGTAATCACCCAATCATTCTTCAGTATGCAAATGAGCCTAAAGGTAGCATGACGATTTGTGTCTGGTTTCTCTCTCACTGAAGGAGAAAAAGTCGAATCAGTAACTTTATAAAGCAGAAAAGCTCTTTTGAATTTATTGTTTAATTCTTGTTGTGAGACATTTTATCAACATGTATCTACATAACAGTTATAATATTGACATTATTTTGTTCAGACAACAGGGCAATTTCTTGATTTTTGTTTCCAAATGTTATCCTATGAGTTAAAGCATGAGTGTTGAATAACCTGGATATGGTTAACTTTGTGAGAGTTTTTGCACACGAAAGCAAAAACTGGTATTGTAAAAGGGAAGTAAGGAGAAAGTAGAGTGGAGTGCTTAGAAAGAATATTTTTGTGTACTTATGTTTTTAAACGTTCCCCTTTATCCAGACCACTAGGTTATACTGTTTGAGTAACATGTTCTGTGTTTTTTTATTATATATAATTTATTTAAATATATATTTTTATTTGGTTCAAATATGTTTATAACGCGTAGGTGCTTAATTGAGTTCCATAAGACAAAATGTAACAATGAATGTTGCTAAATCTTCCTTAAAAAATCTAAAAAATGTCCTTATTTTTAATGTTGCTAAATCTTCCTTAAAAAATCTAAAAAATGTCCTTATTTTTTATTATTATCATAATACCTTTATTTTTTAAATTATTGGTAATTTTAGGTATGCCGCGTACAAAGCATTTCCATTAGGAAATCAAAATAGCCATCACTGGCTGCCAAGGTGGCAATCCCTCAGGGGGTAAAAGATAATAATAAATATCAACAACAACAATAATAATAATATTAATAATTAGAAGAATAATATGCCCTGGACATGTTGCAGTCCATCACAGGTCAACACAGTCAGTGAATTCACCGACTGAGCTTTACACTGCTATTGTTTTAAACTTGCTGTTTTCAATCAACTATTTAGTTAGACTTACCAGCAGGCACTTCAAGACTATTGATTCTGTTAATTTTCCATTACTCTACTTCACCTAATTGTAAATTATTTTTACAACTAGAAATATAAATTCTACCAAAAACAGTGACTAATATGTGAAGGGATGATGAACTCTTAAAACAGATATATTATTAATGCTAAATGTCTAAATTTTGTGGCTTACATCAGTCAGAATACAATGTGTTCATCCTCATATTTGTTTTACTGACCTGATTAGAAAAAGGAAGTGAGCAAATAATTCCTAGTAAGTGTAAATAAAACTAAAGTTACAGACATTTGATATTTGGTTTAACGCCTGACCCAGCAAGTCGGACGCTGGCCCTGCATCCTGTAACTCATAGATATTCAGAGCTGTTTGCACGTTGACAGAGTTATGATTAAAGTTCAGTTTGCCTTTTGGTGATATTCAAATACCATCCCCATCAATTCCACTACTGGTAACTCCTCCCGGCTCCCATGTCGAATAAGTTATTAGCAAAAAATGGCAATCTTGAAACGCTGGGGGAAATCTTCAGGCTTGGTGGAGGATTTTTTTTTACTGGGGCCATTAGCTGGCATGAGTAAGGTAAAAGCTGAAGAGATGATGAATGGAGCAAACCACAATGGTAAGAAACCATTCAAGAGGTTTCTGAAGCCATAATGCTCACACAGAGATTTACCTTAGGCTATTGCAAATGAAAACATAAGACAGAATTACAATAAAATAGCTTATAAAAGGGTTAGGGTTAGGCATTTAGGCAAGACATAATACAGATCTACATTAAATAATTAGACAAATAGTTAATGTTGATAATCAGCAGTTTGTGAGACTAAAGGGTAATGGGTCTTACTAACCCATCAGAGGCAGATGGGCACCACGATGGATTACATTTTCATTTAGAAATCAAGATGCCAGAACCTAAAGGAAGAGATTGTTTTTTTTTACGTGCTGAATTGTGGGGTTCCATTTTCTGAAAGCAAAAATATCTTACATTTTAAGAGGTGTCATAACTTACCTGTGTCCTGTTATGGAAGGGCTTGGCTGCTCTGACTGATGCCATATTCTTAGTGTACCTATATAGTGCAAGTAGGATATATATAAATCTGTAGTAATAGTATTTCAAGATAATTTCTTATAGGAGTTGGTCAGCTACATTTTTTTTGTTTCCTGTAGCCCCTGAGATAATATGAAACACAGAAGCAAGAGGTTTCATGAAGCGTTTTGCTTAGCTTTAATTTGGCTTCTCTTTGTTGTGTTTATGCCAATAAAGCCTTTAATATTCAAGCTGTGTCTTCGTCAGACATGTAATTGTTCCATATTTTCCGTTTGGGTTAAGACTTCCAGTTTAGGAGGGAGATATTTAAGTAGTTTTACATTGTCTCACTACTCATCTTTCCTGTGTTGGTACATTCTCTCACTCACCATTGGATCCTATGTTGTATTACCCATGTCTCTGTGCTACTATCCTTGCCTTTCGTTGCTCGCCCTTTCCCTTTGTCTGTCTGCCCCTTTACTCTTGATGGTAACTTCCTTCTCTCCACTACTACTCATGTGCTCTGTTTATTTTCTTTCAATATAAAGTTTTCAAAGCATAACCTAAAGTTATCACCAAAATTTGCATTGTGTACATGTAGATTTTTCAGTGCAAAGTAGCATATATTTTTTACTTTCATTTCTTCTCCAAACAATTTAAAATAATTTTTAAAAATCTAATAAAATGTGGATAACTCTGTGTTAATTTATTATATATCTTTATTGTTGTAGAACATTTATAGAACTCAGTAAGCTGAATAGAAATACGAATTAATTGATTTTTTTTCCAATATTGCAAGTTCAGCTTTATGAGTTTAGTTGAATGAGAACTCTTTAAATATTATAATTTAGTATACAAGCGTTTTAATTTGCAAATTCATGTTTTTATTTTATTTTATTTGTTCTTTTTGTAAGTATCTACTATCAGGTTATAAAATGGCTTTTTGAGTGTGTAAATAATGAGTTACAACAGCATTTAATTTCATTGTGGAATTAAGAAATAATTTTTTTAATAATTTGAAATAAATTGAATTATTTGGAGGAAGACTGGAGAGGCAAAGAAACAAGTTGAGTAAGGTTTTTTCATAGTCTCGCTAGTTCTGGGTTTTTTCTGTTTTAGTTTTTTGTTATCTCAAAAGTGTTTTTGTTAAATATTGCATGTTCCCCTTTTAGTTTATTGTTCTTTGTTGTTCCCTCTCTCTATGATCTCCAGTTCCTCCTGTGTTCTGTCTGTCCTTCTCTCTCTCTGTCTCTGTCTCTGTCTCTCTCACTCTCTCCCCCTCTCACTCTCTCTCTCCACCTCCTGATTATCGCACACAACTGCAACCGTTTAGTAATTATTTCATTTTTTTTCCATAGCTTGACTTCCTAACATTTCACTGACTAAGCGCCGGATTCTCACATTATGTTCTTTCCATGCTTTGTGTCTGTGTTCTTGTTGTTCTCCTCTTTACTTAGCCTTATTGTCTCTGAGCCTCTCTTTGCCTCATTATCCCCACTGCCTGCCAGTCTCTGTTTGCTGTCTCTCCACGCCTGGCCATTATTCAGTCCCTGTGTTTCATTGTATTCTAGTACCTGTGATCTACAAGCTAAACACTGAATAAGATAATAAAAAACCAAATGGCAGATGGAATCAGAAGCCTAGGATCGACTGCTAGAGTTGATGTCAGTAATTAAAAAAAGACAATAATTGCTTTTCATACAGTGTATTTAATGCCACAAACAAAACAAATAAATAAGTATTTGAAGTATTTAGTATTTCCTTTGTAGTCTGAGTAAATTTAATTTATGTAAACTCCGAATCATAGACTACACTTTCCCCTAGCTAATGGGCACCTGGAGTCAGATGTCAATCTGACTTTTTTGTAAGTGTTTTTAGAAGTGAAGTGTCCAAGCCCTATTGGAATCAAGGAATCAAGGAATCAAGGAATCAAGGAATCTTTATTTGTCATCACATCACATGTGGTACATGAGGTGGGACGAAATTCTAATCCCCCGGTCCAGTTTACACCCTGATAGCAATTTTAAATAATGTAATAAAATATAAGAATATAATAACTATGCGAGAAATAGGATTTGAGCTACACAAAATCTACAATATGGACAC
>JAVLVB010001296.1:1488619-1515689 GCA_032876305.1 Orestias chungarensis
AAATGGCGTCCTCTGTGGATTGATTTTTCCTATATGCATACTGATGTGGATCAACGGTGACGCTGATGTTGGCTTTGATGTGGGTCTGAACCAGTCTCTCGAGGCACTTTGTGACTATCGGTGTGAGGGCTACTGGCCGATAGTCATTCAGACCTGTCGCTGCGGAGCTCTTTGGGACCGGGATGATGGTGGCGGTCTTAATGCAGGTGGGGACAGCTGCCTGGCTGAGGGAGGTGTTGAAGATGTCCGCCAGCACGTCTGAGAGCTGGTCCGCGCACTCTCTCAGCACCCGTCCGGGGATGTTGTCTGGGCCAGCAGCTTTCCGGGGGTTGATCCTCCTCAGCGTCCTCCTTACTTCTGCTGGAGTCACACTGATGGGCTCTTCTCCTGGTGAAGTTGTTATTCTGGTGTTCGGGTGCTGGGGAGGGTGTCACGGTTGTCAAACCGGGCGTAGAATTCGTTGAATTGGTTGAGAGCCTCAGGCAGGGAGGGGTCTTTGGGGCATTGTGCAGTTTTAGGTTTATAGTCTGTCATGCACTTGATGCCCTTCCACATGCTCTGTGGGATTTTCCGATTTTCTGATTTTCCGAATCAAAGTGAATGATGATGTGTGTGTCCAGTGTGGTGAGATGGAAGGGGAAATTAGTGCAGACTGCCAACAGCCTCCTACCAAACCAGGATGGAGGGACATAGGTTCTTCTGGCTCCCAGACGGATTTCTCTTAGCTCGCCATCTTAAACCCAAAAAGGGGTCACCTGGCCTCCAAAAAAATAAACAGGACCCAACTGCTAGTTAACTTGACTTAATTTTCTCATAGTGTACACAAAGCAAAAAGTGCAAGTAGTGCCTTACTAAAACAAATTTTAATTTCATTCAGTACTTACAAATTCTGCATTCAGTTCAAATGCATGCCAATTTCATGGCCCTCCAAATTCACTGGCGCCTTGGATCTAATGATATTTAAAATGTAAGACTTTACCATACTGGCCGATAATAATGTAAGATAATAATGCAGGCTTCAAGTATTGGAGGCATGCTCAAGAGCAGATTTGACCTTACACACCCACCACTGCATTTTGGTCCATGCAAATGTGACAGAATAATCCAGCCATAATCCAGACCCAGCAGAACTTCACCTCCCTCCCACCTCCACCTTCCAAATGCCATCCTCCAGCTTTTTCCACTGTAGATGCCGTACGCGCCCTAACAACAGCTCACAGAACTATGTCAGATACCTTAGACATCCCGACAGAAGGAAAGAGTTATAATGGCACCATATTCCTGCCTTGTAACATTTTCCCTAAGGGTCTACCACTCTCACAGCGAGTTCATCTTCTTCGTTGGTTCTCTCAGCACTTAGCTCCACTCTGGTTAACTTATTATTGGACCCTGTTTTACAACCTCTGAAATATTCACCCCTACCAGACTCAGAACCTAACACTGTACTCTTGCTCTAAGCTGCCTTCTTGCTGGCTGCTGGGCTCAATGCCTCCTCACCGTTAGCCTCTACGGTTACTGAACTTCTGTCGTCAGCCATTATATGCTTCCTGGGCCAGCAATAGATTATTCCTGGATCCCGCCATCCTTTAGGATAGCCTCTTTACCCCCTCTGGTTCCGCCAACCTCCAGCACTTCCGGATGTCCTACAGCTCTTTGTGGGTTCTGGTGTCTTCAAGGAATATTTCCAAGTATAAAAACTGTATAATCATATTATTAATGCGCAGTGGCACATGCCACATTTAGTTCCATGAAATGCTCTATCGATTTTAGCTACTGTACCACTAAGAAGTACATAGACTGTGTAATTTATAAAAAATAATTATAACCAGGTTGCAGCAAGAGTTCTGATGAAACTAAAAAGACAAATCATATCTCCCCTATTTAGCTTCCCTTCATTGGCTCCCTGTCAAATTTAGAATATATTTTAAGATTCTTCTTTTGACATATGCAGCCATATAAAAACAAAAAAACAATAAAAAACTAAAATCTCATTGTACAATGTGTATAATGACAATAGAAGGCATTCTATTCTATTCACTAATCAAGCTCCATCATATATCAGATCTGATTTCTCCTTATGTCTCTAAAAGAGCACTTCACTCTCAGACTGAAGGTTTACTGGTGGTTCCTAGAATCTCTAAAAGCAGAATGGGAGGCAGATATTTTATTTATCAGGGTCCTCTCCTGTGGAACCAGCTTCCAGCTTAATGACGCAGACACCCTGTTTAGTTTCAAATCTAGGCTTTTAACCTTCCTGTTTGGTAAAGTTTATAGTTAGGAAGAGGTAGAGAAGACAGCCTAATACGGTTGGGGGAAGAACTCAGTCTTGACCTACAGTTCTCCTTTGCTCTACCTTCTTCATGTCTCAATCTACAGTGAGACATGAAGCGTAGTTATTTGAGGTATTTCTATAGTTATGCTGCTATAGTCTTTGACAGCTGGAGGACAATCTGACCACTTATCTCTCTGCTACTTTCTTCCTTTGTCCAATCTGCTTTAGTTACCGTTATTTCAACCTTGTTAACCTTTTGTTTTCTCTTAGTGTTCTTCTCTCCATAGTAACCACACCTGGTCTTGCGTTCTGTTGGCTGAGACGGCTTCTTGGATGGGCTGAGATACTGCCAGTGACGCTCTACACTGCCACTATAAACTCTTTTTTTAAATCTATTTTAGTTGTCTGTCTCTTCAGTTGGTCGTGGCAGATTGCTGCTTGTACTAAGCAAGGTTCTGCTGGAGGTTTGTTTCTCTTAAAGGGGAGTTTTTCCTCTCCACTGTCTCTAAAAGTATACTCAGTATAAGGGATTGCTGTAAAGTCAACGACAGCACAAGCCATTGTTACTGTCTGCTGATTCCATAGGAGTGAATGCTGCAAGTCAATGACTCGATGCAATCTGCTGGGGTTCCTTAGATTGGAAACTTTTTCAAACTGATTTGTAATGATGTATTAATTAATTTTCTTGTAAAGTGCCTTCAGAGAACTAGTTTTATTATACTTTACCAACACTATATTACTGCAAATATACATGCCTTCTACAAGAAACTGATTACAGTTTAATCATGATATAAACTGAGCTTCCATTTTGAGTATTGTTGAACAGAAGTGACAAATTTCTCATTTAAATTGTTATCTTAAGCATGTCACAGCACGTAATTAAAGGGGTTAGATACTTCCTGAATTCTTCTCAGGAGTCCACAGCTCCCCTGAAATTGCTCCTACTCAGTATTCTTTTATCCTTTTACAATTCTAACCAGACTAGCATGTTGGAAATTAAAATATTTTAATGTTTAAATGTCTTTCTTTCTTGTTAGCCCAGTAACTAGCTCTACCCTTTGTAGAACAATATGGAGAAACGGCCATGCAATAACTTTTTTTTTAACAATTATTCTAAATAGGCCAGAAATAAGCCAAATGGTTCTTGGCTATTCAAGCACAGTTTTCATGACATGTCTAGAGAAGGATATTTTTAATCTGTCTCCCACCAAGCATGAAATGACAGACTGGATGATCAAATTAAATGGGTAAGGAAAGAAGAAATGAGAAAATGAATTGATTGCATAATATATCCTAGTCGTTCAAACAATAAAAGGGATTAGCAGGTTAAGTGCTTTCAGCTTTTTTCACTTCTTAAACAGATCTGTCACAAACTGCCTAAAACATCCTGCTGCCAAACTGAATTTTCTGAGTGCTGATTAAAATCAGATTATATGAATTTAACTTATATGTCATTAAAATAGCATGCATCTGTAGACAGACATCGTTCACAACATGATTAAGACCATGCCAACAGAGGATACAAATCAAAAATCAATCAAATCGAAAATACTTTAATTAACCCAAAGGGAAATTAAATGTTGTTGTAGTAACTCATTTAACTGAGGAGTTGTTATAAAGGATAATGGCTGTGGGCTGGAAAGATCTTCTGTAGCGGTCTGTTTTACAACTGTTTACAACTCAAATATAAACTGAGTCCAACATTTGAGGTCAATGTCGCAGCAAATCTGAGAAGAATTGCTGATATGAGATATTCTATTCTTTTTATAACTGTTGTGAATTCTTCAAAACGTTTTTAATTCATTTATTGAGAAAGATTTCATTTAAAAAGAGTGCTTGTACCTTTAGTTTTGCCTTACTTTTTTTTTTACACAAAAAATACATTTGGTTTCTCATGTTTTGGACTCAAAGACTATTTACTTTAATTAAAAATTGCAAAATATGATTTTTATTTAAAAGAGTTGGATGTATGAAACATTAGAAATTCACGTAGAAAATCAACACAAATGTAATTACTTTACAATTATAAAAATTGAATAAGGAATTTAAAAAAAACTACAAAAAACAAATCTATAATCAATAACACTATATTAACTAACAGCTCTTCACTCTCTGCACAGTCCTATAGGAAGATAAGGTGAAAAGGATGGTAATCCGTGAGGAGCTTAAAATAGAGCCACTGCTCGTACAAATAGAGATGAGCTAGTTGAGGTGGCTCTGGAATCTGTTTAGGAAGCTATACCTACCTTTATGGGGCATGCCCGACGAGAAGGAAGTCCACGGAAAGACCAAGGGCATGCTGCAAAGTGGCAGGGGAGAGGGAAGTCCGGTCCTATTTGCTGGTGCTCCTGCGATTTGATCCAATATGAAGAAAATGGATGGATGCTTACAATCACATCTATGTAACTTGTTGATGATGATCTTAAATTCCCCTCAAGAGACGGCACCCAACGTCTAAAAAAGGACCCACCAAGCCAGGGCGGGCGGAGGAAGAACACAGGCACCAGGCGGGCCTAAAACTCCTCAGAGTCAGACCATTCCATGCGATGAAAGTCTGCAACAAGGTTCGCATCGAGGATATGGCGAGAAGGAACCCAAGATCTATCTTCTGGACCATAGCCTTCCCAATCAACCAGGTACTGGAGACCCCTCCCCCAACAACAGGACCGAACCAGGCGCTGAACAGTGAAGGCAGGCGCCCCATCAATAAGACGAGGAGGGGGAGGATGCCGAACCACCGGAGACAGAGGGCATTCATAGACTGGCTTGATCCTGGAGACATGGAATGTCAGATGGACACGCATAGTGCGGGGAAGTGGCAGCCTCACTGCAGTAGGACTGATAATCCTCTGAATAGGAAAGGGACCTAGCAGAGACCCACACCTTCTGGCCTACTTGGTAGGCAGGGGCTGTAGAACGGTGCTGGTTGGCGGAGGCAGCATAGTGACCCACCGAGCGCTGGAGGGTTGAGCGCGCTCGGTCCCAGGGGCGACGGCAGCGGCGAACAAAGGCTTGGACATATGGGCAGGTGACTTCTCTCTCTTGTGCAGGGAAGAAAGGAGGTTGGTAGCCATAGACACAGTGGAAGGGAGAGAGACCTGTGGCAGAGCTGACAAGGGAGTTATGGGCATACTTAACCCACATGAGTTGTTGAGACCAGGAAGATGGATTCTGTGAAACCAGACAACGCAGAGCTGTCTCCATCTCTTGATTCATGCGCTCTGTCTGCCCATTGGACTGAGGGTGGTAACCAGAGGAAAGACTAGCAGTGGCCCCCATCTGATCGCATAATTCTTTCCAAAAAACAGAAGAGAACTGGGGACCACGGTCGGACACCACATCAACTGGGAGACCATGAAAGCGAAAGACATGGTGAAGGACCAGCTTGGCAGTCTCCTTAGCAGAAGGTAGTATGGGAACGGGCACGAAGTGGGCCATCTTGCTAAACCGGTCAACCACAGTGAGGATGACTGTGTTGCCATCAGAAGGAGGAAGACCAGTCACAAAGTCTAGGAAGATGTGGGACCAAGGTGGATGTGGTATCGGGAGTGGTTGAAGGTGTCCCGCAGGGGCCTGATGCGAGGTTTTCTGCTGATTACAGGTGTGACATGCCTTGAAAAAACTGCAGGTATCTGCCACCAAGGTGGACCACCAGAAGCGCTGGAGCAGAACATCTTGTGTCCGTTGGGAACCTGGATGAGAGGTTAGCTTGGAGGAGTGGGCCCACTGCAGAACGTCAGACCTCAACGCTTCAGGAACATAGAGGCAGTTGGGAAGGCAGGCACTGGGTCCCGGCTGCCCCTCAGTGGCAGATCTCACTCTCTCCTCAATGTCCCAAGTTAGAGTGGCAACAACACCTGAGGAAGGATGCATACAGGATCGTCGGTAGATTCCTCCTCTGCTTGGATTTGCCGGGACAAGGCGTCTGCTTTCATGTTGCGAGATCCAGGGCGGTATGTAAGGATAAAGTTGAATCTCGCAAAGAAAAGAGACCAACTGGCCTGGCAATAATTGAGTCTTTTGGCAGAGCGAAGGTACTCAACGTTCTTGTGATCAGTCCAAATCAAAAATAGTTCCTTAGTACCTTCCAGCCAGTGGCGCCATTCTTCTAGGGCTTCCTTCACGGCCAGTAGCTCCCTGTTGCCGATGTCATAATTCTTCTCTGCCGAGGATAGGCGTCGAGAGAAAAAGGCACAGGGATGGAGTTTCTGGTCAACTACTGACCTTTGGGAGAGAACAGCACCAACCCCCACATCTGAGGAATCCACCTCAACGACAAATTGCTGACTGGGATCCGGTAATTGGAGGATGGCTGCTGAGGTGAATCTAGATTTGAAATCCTTGTAAGCTTCATCGGCAGCAGCAGTCCATTGGAATGACACCTTGGAACTGGTTAGGGCAGTGAGAGGAGCGGCCACAGAACTGTAGTTTCGAATAAAACGACTGTAAAAGTTGGTAAACCCCAGAAAACGTTGAAGCTGTTTGCGGTAGTCTGGAACAGACTTGACAAACAGGGAGTTCTCCAGAAGGAGCTGTAGCACAGCCCTGACATGATGGACATGCTCACGCAGGGTTTTGGAGAAGATGAGAATGTCATCGAGGTAGACAAAGACGAACTGGTTGAGCATGTCTTGGAGAACGTCATTGACCAGGGCTTGGAAAACAGCAGGGGCATTGGTTAGACCGAAAGGCATCACCAGGTACTCATAGTGTCCAGAAGGGGTGTTAAAGGCTGTTTTCCATTGGTCTCCTTCTCTCATCCGGACCAGATGGTAAGCATTGCGAAGGTCTAGCTTAGTGAAGACCGTGGCCCCCTGAAGCAGTTCAAAGGCAGAAGAGAGGAGAGGCAAGCGGTAACGGTTCTTAATAGTTATGTCATTCAGCTCTCGGTAGTCAATGCAAGGTCTCAGAGTCTTATCCTTCTTCTCAACAAAGAAGAAGCGTGCCCCAGCAGGAGAGGAAAAGGGCCGGATGATTCATTCTGCCAGAGAGTCCTTGATGTAAACGTCCATGGCCTTTCTTTCAGGAGCAGACAGTGAGTAAAGGTGACCCTTGGGTGGAAATGTGCCAGACAGGAGGTCAATAGCGCAATCATAAGGCTGATGAGGAGGCAGAGATGTGGCTTTAGCTTTACTGAAGACTGGAGCAAGGTCCTGGTATTCAGAGGGAACCCCGGAGAGGTCAGGTGGAGAACTGGAGGACTGTGAGTGGAGAGGAGAGGCAGCTTGCTTCAAACAGCGAAGATGACAAGAAGGGCCCCACTCACGGACAGCCCCTGTCTCCCAGTTTATGTTGGGATTGTGCTGACGAAGCCATGGATAACCCAGAATGAGAGGTTGACGTGGAGTCTTCAGGATGTGGAACTGGATTTCCTCATGATGGTTGCCAGACAGTAGGATGGAAACCCGAACGGTCAGATGAGTGACAGTCCCCAGAAAATGTCCATCGAGAGCCCGAGCAGGAATTGGATGAGGAAAGGGAACCTTCTCGAGCCCCAACTGCTGAACCAAATCCTCGTCCATGATACAAGCATCAGGACTAGAGTCTATGAGTGTAGGCAGGGACTGGGATCCACCAGGCAGGAGTAACCGGGCTTGAAGCTGAGGTCTCTGAGGCTGAGGAGAGGGCACAACAGTCGGGGTCACCAGTATCTCCTCAACTACTGGTGAGCCTTTGCTTTTACTGGACAGTTGAACTTGAAGTGACCAGCCTGGCCACAGTACATGCATAGGTTTGATCTCCATCATCGTTCTCGTTCCTCTGGTGCTTGAGAAGCACGGCCCAACTGCATAGGTTCCAACAGCTGCCTTGACGAAGACGCAGAGGCGCTAGCCTGCCCTCAGGCAAGGATGGTTGGGTGGCGACGAGAGGATCCCTGACGTTTCTCTCGTTGGCGAGCCTCAACACGATGATCAATCCGGATTGCTAGCGCTATAACTTTATCCAGTCTCTGAGGAACATCATGGGAAACCAGTTCATCCTTGATGTAATCAGCTAGGCCATGGAGGAATGCATCCACCAGGGCGGCCGGGTTCCAGCTGCTGTGGCTTTCGTACGAAAATCTATTGAATAGTCCGCCATGGTGCGTTCCCCCTGCTGCAGCCCCATGAGCCCTCGAACAACCTCAGAGCTGGAGAACCCAACACCAAAAACTTTGCATAGCTCCTCAGAAAAACTCTGGAAAGAGGAGCAGACATTGGTTTGTCTGTCCCATTCTGCTGTTCCCCATAGACGAGCCCCGCCAGTGAGGTGGTTAATGGTGAAGGCAACTTTTGCTTGCTCTTAAGCAAAAGTACGGGGCTGAAGGGAGAACAGCAACAAACAGTTTGTCAGGAAAGGACCACAGGACTCTGGGTTGCCATCATCGCTCTGGAGCTCCCACCCGGGGCTCAGGAAGGTCACTGGCAGAAGAGCAGTCGGAACTGGAGCTTGAGATGAGGCTGGAGCTGGAGCAGAAGCCACTGACGAGGGCTGGGTAGCAGCAGAAGAAGTGATGAAAGTCGTTATTAGCTGCATTTGTGTTGTTAGTGCAGCGAGAGAGAGCTTATTAGCTTGGGCTGTCTGTCTAGCCTCCGAGACAGCAGCAGACATCAGAGCTTCATGTTGCTGCAGGATGCCTTCTCATTTGATCAGACTCTCCAGGGGTGAGGGGTTGTCTGCTGAGTCCATTATTGGCCAGATTGTACTGTCAGGGAACTGGTTTTAGGACCCAAGTGCAGTACAACGTCAGGTAGAGTTTAATGTACTTTATTTTTAGGCGTAGCAACAAGCAGGTAATTTAACAGGCAGCAGGAAACAGTCTTTAGTTAACTCTAGGCATCAACAGGAAACGAGGAGACTGGTGAGTCCTCACAGCGTTGACAACAAGCTGATAATTCACCTGACAGCAGAAGACAGGCCTTGGTAACCTCCAGACGCCAACAAGAAGCGGGCAGGCTGGTGAGCGCTTTGGTTGGTTATCAGCCGAATAAACAAAATCTGAATGGGACAGATGAAAGGCTTGTCATGGACGGGCAGAAGGTCGGGGCAGAGACGAGAAAATGTGGTCAGAGACAAGCTGGAGTCAAAACCAAAAATTTAAACCAAGAATCAATGCTGGAATGAAGTGCATGCTGCAATGACAATCTGGCACTGAATGAAGGAAACACTGCTGCTTAAATGCTGACTGGCTGATGAGCAGTGATGAGCTGCAGCTGAGGCTGAGCAGGTGTGGAAGGTTGGAGCTGATTAGGAGGTGCTGCAGAGAAGTGGGAGAACTCACACACCAAAGCCAACAGGGTAGAATTTGACAATTGTCTTTTTTCAGAATCAGAATAACTTTATTGCCATTACAATTAAAATCAGGTCCATAAACTGTTCTGATGTAATGGTGCAGATAAAATAAAACATAACATTAATTCAAAATAAATGTATGAATTATTACACTTGTGCAAAGGTATAAGGTGCATACAATTGCTGTGTTTTACCAGATTCATTTATCTGTTGTTCATGAGCCTTATGACTGAGAGGGAGGAGCTATTTTTATAGCAGGTAGATCTAGTTTGGATAGACCATAGTTTCCTGTCTGAGGAGAGGGGGTTGGAAAGACTGTAAAGGGTTTGTAGTGTCAGTTGCAATCCAACCTGCACAATCTAAAGTGTTAAAGGTGTACAGTTCCTGTGAAGGTCAAAGTTTACAGCCAATCACTTTCTCAGCACAATATGCAGCAGTCTGTGTCTTTCACTAGCTGTGGCACTAGTAAACCACATAGTGATGGAGGCAGTGAGGATGGATTGGCTCATGGCTGTATAGAATTGCATTATTTATTATTTTATTAAAATCTAACCTTTACTCAAACCTAGATTTGATCAACTTTAGTCTTTCATGAAGCATCTGATTTCAGGCTAGGTTCAGAGCTGGAAACTTGGAAAAACTAACTGAGAAACAAGACGTTGGTTTTATTGTCCTCTGGTTGTGGGGTGTCTGCTCTTCAAGGTTAAAGATGTCTGTGAATATGCTGACGCTGAACCTCTTTAGGTTTGTATTTAGGTTTAAAAGTCCTTTTCTTCTGGTCAGGGAAAAGCAAGATAAACTGAGTTTGGTTAATACACAGGCGCAGAACTTTACGTTAACTTCAAGGATAATCGTTTCCCTGTAAAGCGGGTTTGAAAAGAAAGAGTGTTTCTTTTAAGTTGTAACTACTTGTGGCACAATTTGTGGGAAAAGAGAATATATATATATATATATATATATATATATATATATATATATATATATATATATATATATATATATATATATATATATAAATTGTGCTCAGCATTTCTATAAGAATATTGTGATCGACTGTGTCAGAAGCAGCCGTGAGATCTAACAGAGCTAGAAGAGACGCAAGTCCATTATCTGAGGCCATGACAATATGATCAAATTTAAAGAGAGCTGTTTTCAGTGCTATGATGAGCTCTGAAACCTGACTTAATGTCTTCAAACATCGTTTCTCAGGGGATCTCTTAGTGGATAAGCAACCATTTTTTTCCAATTATTAAAATATTGTTATCATTACAGTGATTACTATGACTATTGGTAAGGTAGTGAAAGAATGCTATTTTTTTATTAGCAACCAGAAATCCTATTAGAAGCTTAAACGAACATATTGATGGATAGGAAAAAAAATATTTTTCTCGAGAACCTAAATATTTCAAACACATAAATGTCTGGATATATTTTTAGTAATGGCACCTAATCAGTATTTTACATTATGCTCTTAAATATTATTGTCTTTTACCAACATTTTTCTCTTAGCATGTTTTTCCCTTAGAGTGAGACCAGGTATATGATAGTCTACAAACACGAGTGAGGTAATTAGAACATCTGCAGCATTGGAAGGCAGGGTTGATGTGTCACGTGCAAATGCAGCAAAGAGGGGATTCCACCAGTTCTTTCTTTCTCACATGTCCTAAATAATTGAATAGATGTAACAAAAACCACAGAAACTATGTTGAATACTGACTAGTAATGAGAAAGCACTGTGTGTAATGTTTGTTCAGTAGCTGGAAATAAAAAAAGCAGACTCATTACAGTGTCAATCTGTTTTTACAAAATCCCTGATCAGGAATCTAAATACTTATTTGCACAGGAGATAGAGGTCTTAGCAGAACTGATTTTGTTCAATTCCACCCCCAAATGCTCCAACAAAAGAACCATTCCACCCCTTTTTGTTCCCTCTAAGATTATGATCACCCCCACCTCCAACTGTTTCCTTTTTAAAAAATGTCCCCATCATCTCACAAGAAATATAAGAAAATAGCCTTTATAGACTTATTTTAATCTTGAACAAATTGTGTTTAAGTTACTATCATGTTTGACAAGTCACCTCTAGAAATAAGTCTAAAATGTAGACCTTAAATCGCCACAAAAAAACTTTGTCATCAAAAGAGGTTGCCGAGCAACCTGCAAGTGATCCAAGAAGTCATTGTACCCAATCAGGAAATATTTATGTAAGAATTGCTTATTTTAAAAAACAGTGTTAATTAGTGGCCTGTAGGAGAAAAATCCCACACGATTGGACATATTAGAAAATATAATTAATGTATAGCTCAAAATGCTATGGCCATGACATCCCAAGTTAGTCTAATTCCCAGTAATTGCAGTTTTTACATTGCTGTTGCCCTGAACAAACTTTTTAAATGAAGACCTTATTCCCATAAAAAAGAAAAAGTACATTCTGGGAGGAAATCACAAAGCAGGGGAATCTGTTTTTCCAATTGTTTGTCATGTGCCATCCGTTTTATTTTTGCTCTCTATGCAAACTTCCAATTAGTCAATAATATCTGATTCTTTTTCCAAGATTTTAAAACTGTCAGATCATTTTTACAATCTAAGAGGCAAAACTCATGCTGTTTGTGCTGTGTGGCTATACAACACATCAACAAATGTATACATTATATGTAGAAGAAAAATCTTGCAACACTAAAATTTAAAAATGAGTTCAAAATCAATATTGTTTTGTGGTCTCCTTTGTATTTCCATCACATTGCTTTATGACTGAGTACATCACAGATTCCTCAAAGAATACCAAACACACTAGGGCTTAGACAATCCGACATGTTGAATATCCCTTATTTGAGGTCAGAGCAGTTTTTTTCGTCCTTGTGAGCAAACTAGATCATTCAACAAACTACAAATAACATAAATATCTCATAACAAAATGTTTAGACCTATTGTATCTGTAAGAATGTCAGAACATAAAACAGCTTGCAGAATCATCTCACCAAGGGAACCTCCAGGTATAAAAGCAACAGGTTTGAGCGATATTCACATGCACAGCAGTAACACATACACGGTGCTAAACTTCAAAATCATAAAACAGTTTTTTTCAACTCCAATTCCTAACAAATTAGATCATCCAAATATTTTTAGGAAGTACAAACACAAAGCATAAATGTATACAAAAGTCAGCATATCTGGATTTCTAAAAATAAAAATAAAATAAAAAAATATATATATATATATATATATATCATCTATGTTAACGTTTTCCAGTTTTGGAGTCTAAAGGTATACATTAAGGTCTGTCTGATGCCCCAAACCTTGTAATTTACCACCTGATATTTAGATGAAGAGATTTTTTACAAGAGATGCAAGTATAAATGAAGAACAACTCCTTGTCTTGTTTGTCAGTAGTATTCTAGTAAAATTTATTTGCAGGCTGAAGCTTTAATCCTCCAATCAGATATCTGCTTACCTGAGCAGGTTTGAAATCTTCATAGCTTCAAACAGTCTGCATCTATTTGTGCCTTCTGTCTCATCAAAACCCAAGTTGGATGCAAACTGAAATAATGCAATTCTGTACAGCCATTATCCAATCCATCCTCACTGCCTCCATCACTATGTGGTTTACTATTGCCACAGCTAGGGAAAGACACAGACTGCTGCATATTGTGCTGAGAATGTGAGTGGCTGGAAACTTTGACCTTCACAGGAACTGTACACATTTAAGACTTTAGATTGTGCAGGTTGGATTGCAACTGACACTACAAACCCTTGACAGTCTTTCCAACCCCCTCCTCTCAGACAGGAAACTATGGTCTATCCGAACTACATCTACCTGCTATAAAAATAGCTCCTTCCTCTCAGTCATAAGGCTCATGAACAATAGATAAATGAGTCTGGTATACACAGCAATTGAATGCACCTTATATCTTTGCACAAGTGTATATTGGGGTGATATGCTACAGAATTTAGAATGTCTTACCTGTTTTTTTTGGGATTATAACATGTATTTTAATTTAGTTTGCACAGTTGCAAAATCTTTGGTTTAAGATAATTTCATCATTTTCTAATTGGCTGTTAAAATACAGTTGTGACGGCATTGTTTTGAGAATCATATTATAAAAACTTGACATTGTTGCAATTTAATGTACAGTTTAATTATATGCTGCTCAGTGATTTGTGATGTATAACATTCATGTAGTGATTGACATGGTTTAAACCTGTTCAATTTTTGCATAAATCTTTGAGACATGTGAGAGCTTCCAGTTTCTCCAAGTTGCTGTCTGCTGCAGAATGTCATGTATCACCTGTATCATCTGAAAGAGCTAGTGAAAGAAGCGAAACCCCAACATCCAACACCCCTTCGTCAGAAGGAACAAATACTTTAAACAGATAGATAATGAATCTATATGCAAGTTATTGTACAATACTTTGTGGGTTCTGGCAATGGTATTATGAGTACTCATTGCACTTCGCAAGATAAGCAGCAGCCCAATTTGATTCCATTTCTGTTATAATGTGTCAGATAAAGATTAGACAGTGAAACCAGCTTTAAATATTGTCATCTCTTTGGCAGAGGAATGTTTTGTAATTCATGATTTTGTTTCATCTCACAACCTAGATTTAATTTTTTTTAACTGAGACATGGCTCAGCAACAACACGGCTAGGGCTATCTCAGTTGGGTTGAAAATACTCTGTTTTCTAATGTAGACGATGAGGTGGACTCTTGCACGGCAAGGATTTTAAATGTCTTGGACTTTATTGCTCCTGTTAAGGTCTTAAGGGTTAAGATTAGACAAAAGGCACGAGGAAGAACAGAAGACGATCTCTGCTCTTAAAGGGGAATGCAAGAAAGCCAAATGGAAATGGCACAAGTCAAAACTGCAGTTTCATTTGCAGATCTTCAAAGAAAAGCTTAATGTATTTAACCGTTAATTTTATCAAGTAATCAAAACTGCAGTGGCAAGTCTCGTGCCCAGTTTTCTACAAGACTAAGACTAACAAACCCTTCAGGTTCAATGACCTTGCAACAAATTTTGACAGCAAAGTATAGCAAATAGTTAGCAAAATTAAGATCAAAATATTAAAAATCCTATCACTTTCACAACATAATTACCTACTCTGCACCCTGTTAAACATCTAGTACTGGCAAATGGACTACTATAATAGGCTTCCCGTTCAGAATGACTTTTTGTACTTTCTCATTTTAGGATTTTGTTTGATGTTGGTTTTTAGTTTAACTAGTCGTTAAATATGTAGGTTCTTTTTAAAGTAATTCAAAGTGCTGTTGAGGAAGAATAAGGTATATGACAAAGAGATAAGTTGTATGTAGTGAAACCTTTAAAGAGAAATATAAAAAAAAAAAAAAAACTGGCTGCACAGCTATTCTAAGTAATGTAAATGTAAGTAATTTTATGCTATTGAATAGCCAGTTCTGAATATAATTTTAATCTTTATGTGAAGCACATTGATTTTTTTTGTACATTACATGTACTTAACAGATGAATTTTCCTATCCTTTCCTTGAAGTAAGTTGTCTATTGTGTCCATTTTAGAATCTTTGTCATCAGATTTCAGCAAACTTTCAGCGATGTGTTGCCTTTCAAATGCACACAAACATATTTTTACCAAGTGTTAAGATTAATAATCAATACCCCTGACATTGTGCTAGGTCACAGAGTTCTTGGTTTTTAAACAGTTAAGTTGACATATCATTTCCAAATTTTTCAATTATCAATTGAAAACATCATTTAAAATCAAGTTTTAATTGGGTTATTTTTGTAAACTCCCAAACAATTTTGGGATATTTGCATTATCTATGTTAACCTTTTCCAGTTTTGGAGTCTAAAAGTATACATTTAGGTCTGTCTGATGCCCCAAACCTTGCAATTTACAACCTGATGTTTAGATGAAGAGATTTTCTACAAGAGATGCAAGTATAAATGAAGAACAACTTGCCTTGTTTGTCAGTAGTATTTTAGTAAAATTTGTTTGCAGCCTGAAGCTTTAATCCTCCAATCAGATATCTGCTTACCTGAGCAACAGTGAGTATAAATTTGATCCATGAAATTCAGATTGTTTAAGTTAATCCTCTACAATATTTCTAGAAAGGAAAATCTAAGTCTTTAAAAACACAAGTACAATGATAGTGTATATTTTTGTTTAAATATAGATGGAAAAAGAATTTAGATGCTGGATGTGGCTTTTTTAATTGTAAGTCTCTTGTTTCTTGTGAAAGAACAGCCAATTTAGCAATTACCTCTGTCGCACAGCTACTGCTACCTCTGTCCAATTAAAGGGAGGAGGTGGCTGGTATGCAAAACTTTTTTTTGTTTTGTTTGTTTTAATCATCGTATGATGTCATACCTTGGTCAAAAATATACTCGGAGTGTTGCTAGACTCATTCAACCACTTATTTACCCATAGCTCTACCCGAGAGCTTCGGTCTCCAACTAAGCTCTAACCCCAGAGAGTAATTCTCCTGACTCATCTCCTGAACACAGCTTCACCCGACTTTTGATGGAAACAATAAACCTTCACGGTAATTTTCCTTAAACAATTTTACATAATGTGGTTGCTTTTTACAACAAAATACACCTCTTCTAAGAACTGTTGTAATTAGCATTAACAGACCGCACCAAGAGCCAACAATGTAAAGAGTGTAAATAAGGGTCTGAAATAACTTCTAACTCATCAAGGTGTCAGAGAAGTCCTATTTCTTTTAAGTTTTTAAGTATACAAGATATTGATTACAACTAATGGAAACGTCGGTACTTGATTGTTCTATAAAATGTCAATTTGCCAGGAAAATACATATTAGACTTGGGTGTCTGAAAGGTTTACACAACAGTGTGGATAGGCCATTAATTTTTCTTTTTGTCACTTATCTGGAGACAGACAGACAGACATCAGATCAATTATCTGGAGGTAGAAAACTGGCAAAAGCTCCTCCTCTGCGTTTACAAACAATATATCCAAGAAATATTACCCGATTTAAATCGTGTACTTTAGCAAAAAATAAAAGCCAACAGTATTTATACAGCCCGAGAACATTCAATAAGCAGTATCTATACAATCAAGGAGAACAGCAGTAGGTTCCGAATACCACAGAGTCTAAAACCAAGTGATGAGTAAGCACTTTCAGTATTACATCTGAAAGATCTGACAGGTTCTCCCCACTAATACAAAGCTGAAGCCTAATCTCAGGGTATATAAACTGAGCTAAAATATTTAGTGAGCAATTCAGAGCTTTCATTATGAGGTCCTCAGTTCAACATGCTTCAACTGGATGAGTCTGACTTATTCTGTTGTTTTTTTAAATATTATAATTCCCAAGTAAAATATTATAAAAAATACAGTTCTCTGCACACCATTTACTAATATGCATGATAAAACTCAGCACAAGAAAATTATAAAGTTTGATATTTTCAATCTGATAAAATCCTATTTAAAAAAAAGCAATAATTAAATATGCCATCATCTGTGACAGGCGGCGTATAACCATAGAAAAGAGAAGACTTTGACATTTTCATTTGTAAGAATTAGAGTGGCAATCTCACTTAGAGAAAGGAAACTACTAGGAATAAAATGGAAAAAATGTTATTCATCCAATATCTATCATGTGATACATTTGTTATCCTTTACCTTTACTTTGAATAAACTTCTCAGATGTCAACAGCTCCCCTATGCTGTAAATGTGCTACCTGCTGTTAATAAAAAAATGCTTTGAGCAAGTATAAGAAAATAAACAGATGGGCTATCATGATAAAAGTAACTCTCTGGAAAGTCATTTTTTTTAGTTTCTAGCCTAGCTCCCACCCCCACATAGTGCTGCTGCTAGTGGACTAGCAGCAGCAGAAATTAGCAAACACCTCAATATTGTGCAACAATTTCCTGAGTTGCTCATTTGGAACAAATATAACATTACCTTCTTTGAACAACAAAATACAATGATCCTCTGAATGTTTGTTAGTTGTGGTATCAATGAATTGTTGACATGCTGTTAGGTGGTTGTGTAGTCTTGTGTCGCTTACAGAGTTGAACAAACCCTCCAAGGTCCACACTTTGTGCCAAGCTCCTGTCAAACCCCTTTGATCGCAGCATACTTTAGGCTATTCTGACATATATAGATGTGCTTTGAAACACAGTGATCAGGGTAGCGAAGGACTTCTAAATAATAATTGATTTGCTGGAAAGTTTTTATTTTGTGTTATCAGAAGCCAAGAACAAATAAATGAATTAATAACAGTTCAGATTCTTTTGGTTGGGACTTTTGCCCACTGCATTAAAGCAGAAACAAGTAGTGGGAGTTCAGTGTTTTGGTCTTGACTAAATGATTACTTTAAATGTGTGCATGCATTACCAACACCTATACATATTGTCAGCTTTCCCAGCATTCAGTACCTCACTCTTTTCCACACTTTTACAATCTACAGGTTTAAAGCTACAAAAATGTCCATGATTCTCATCACACAGCTGGAACAATGATAATTAATGTATTAATTTGAACCACCATGCAAAGCCTTCTAACCTTTTTTTTTCAACATAGCTCAAGCAACAGGCTGCAGCACTTTTTCAAACTTTAACTTTAGCTGCAATGCCTTCTCACATCACACTGAACAGTCAAACATGATTTTTATAAAGCGTAATGTTCCAAAATGAACAACTGTCTGTTAAGTGGAGGGATACTTGCATTTTTTAACAATACACTATCTTATTCACTTATAACAAACAAACGCCACACACTTCTTGTTTATATATCGGCTCTGTATCAAAGATTATGTTTTATGTGAAACAACTAAGGTGAAATCTGACATTATTTTTAACAATACAAAGAAAAAGAAAATAAACAAACAAGGATGCAAGGGTGAAAACAACAAATTGATACCAGTCTTTAAAAAAAAGTTATGCCTAATTTTTAACTTTAAGCCCCAGTTATGTGAGGTAAAGATAACTAACATTTGTGGAAACACATAATATACAACATACAAAGGTGTCACATACTATAAACTGTGTTAAACAAGTTGTGATTGATGTAGAACAATTCAGTAAGTATAAGTAAATTAACAAATGGTCTATCGTGTTGATCATGTTAGTCTGGGACTGCATGGACATAAACTGTGACAGCCTAAATTCACCACATAACTTGTGACTTTAATTTGAGGTAAGGAGCCATAGGTAACCCCTATACTGTATCCAACCTGGATCTTGACTAATGTTTTCATCTAAATCAGGCCAAGAGAAACTGCTTGTTTCTAAATTTGCTCCAGTATTGGAAATGTATTTAACCCACATGAACATGGTGGGTTAAATACATAGATGGAGTCTGCTCAAAGGTAAAGGGTGTGGTTTTGATTGGAGTTGAGCTGCAGTAATTAAAAGGGTAAGCACACTGGAGTCTGTAGGTAATACTTTGGAGAGTGGGCAGGCAGAGGACTTGAGGTATAAGGGGTTGCACGTTACAGCTGGCAGATGTTGGCAATTATTCTGGAGGAGTTAATGTAAGGCTTAAGTTTGGTTTGAGGAGATAGCATTATGGACCAGGAGCAGCCCAAACCTTTGGGAAGGTTCACTGATTGTCAGAATGCTTCTTAAGTAAATCAATAATAATAAGCAGATTGCTATATGGTGTATATACAGCTGAAGATTTACATATCCCATTACTGTACATTATCTTATAGAGTTTTCGTTTTACTGTTGTGCAAATATGCATGTTTCACTTTTCCCTTAATGTTACTGTTGGTACACCTGAGTTTCCTCACTGGGGGAAAATAATGAATATCCATCCACCCATCCAGGAAGGATGGCTCTACCTGTCTGATGTTCTCCAAATATCCAGAGAGATGATTTTTTATTATTTTTCCAAACACAAACTTGGAGCTTGGTAACTATGGATAACACTTTTTGACCAGAAATACAACTTTCCCAAACAACAGCAGCGCCACAGTGCCTTTGAGGTTAATACATCAGACTGTCCAAGATCCTTGACAATGCAAAGCCCTTAAAACATCACAGACATACGTAAAGGCCGATTTTTGTTGTGCTTGTTCTATTTAGTTGTACTTAACCCCAAAAGTGATATTATACACAGTTTCTTTCTATGCCCATGCTTTATTCAGTACACAGAATACAGCATTGGCATGTTTCACTAAATGTCTTTCAGCTGTAGATGATTGGATAAGACTTGGTGGAATATGAAACCATCTAAGGATTTTCAATATAGCTTTAACTTTGGAAGAACAATTACATGGTGTTTAGGATGGGTTTAACGAAAGGTTTAAAAGTTTAATGTACTCACAAAAAAATCAACACTGTGAAAATAGAAAATAATATAAATTAAATAATTTCTCATTCCTCTACTGTTCGCTGATCCATCAGACTTGCTGCTATTCCCCAGAGCCAGTTTAGCTGTGTTTGAATGTGATCTTAGAAGGGCCGGTCATAGTCCATATGCAAATAGATTTACAGACAACCAATTAAAGCAAAAACCCTTCAAACAAAAGGGGACTGCAAAGGAGATACCTGTCACAGCTGGAAGGGAAACACACAGAACAGAGACCTAAAGAGTCAGAGTCATAGTGTGAAGAAGTTTTAATTATAAAGTTTTAGATCATCTGCTTGTGTGGAACAGGGCAAGTGTGGCTCACAGCCTTACTGTCAGACAACTTCACACTCAGCACAATTCATCTTTGGGGACCCAGCCATTCCCCTGTGGGTTGGGAGTAAGATTATATAAACGATTGTCAAATAATGTAAAGATCAGACATAAGAACATGAGTAGAGAGAGATTCCCTGCTTTGTGCTTTGAGCATGATGTTGCTGCTATAGGAGACAGTAAATAAACTGTTTTGGTAGTGTGTTTACACACCTGCCCAGTAATCATCTACAGTCAACTGAGAAAATACAGGTTGTGTAATGGTTCTCTAACACCTCAGTTATTTGTTTCCATGCTGGTTTTGTTAAATAAATACAAGTTAAATGACATTAGGGTGGGCTCCTCTGTGGGAGTTTTTACAGATTGTTAAGCCAATTTGCTAGAGACATTAATGGTGATCAATGATACTGTGTTATTAAGGCTATTTGTGGAATACAAATGAGCGCAGTTGAGTGGAAAGGGTTCTGAAATAGAGCAGGAGTCAATGCATTAAAGACTTGTTATCAGCTTAGGTAGGGCATTATAATTTTCTGTTAATGCAGGAGAAGTAGTGCCATCCATGTTCAATGGGGTGAACAGTTAATGTGCATGAGCTCCTTTGTCACTTTCACCTTTTCTGTATTTAATACTAACATATCATAAGAAAATGGTGCTGGTTTGGAATATTCCAAATAACTTCAAAGGCTACTGTGGGAGTGGGAAAGTAATTTTTATCAAGATATACAGATCTCTAAAACCTCAATGTTTTTTGTAATAATATTTTTACTTCTTTCTAATGTTCTTTCAATAAAAGAACAAACAAGTGTTGGACTCACTGGTATTTTCTCCAGCTGGTAAAAGCCCAATGATGCAGCACTGTCCCTACCAAACATATTATTGCACTTAATCTGTCCCTTGCAGAGGTGTCTCTAGGAATTCATAAACTTGTCCTATTCTTGAAAGAATGATACATCCAAAAGTTTGAAAAGACACTATATTGCCAGAAGCATTGGGTCATTTAAATTTAAAATTTCTATAGGGTCTAATTTGATGCTAGCCACCCTTCATCTTAAGGTCTTTTGGGATTGATCGAGGTTTGGGAGTAGGATTTCAAAACAAACTTGTCCATCCAGGTCTGTAAGCAGTTAGTGAGTCACATTGGAAGACAGTCAAGTTGGAACAGAGAGGGCCCTACCTCAAACCGATCCCAATTAGTTCAAATAGTCCAAGCTGAATTAATGTGCTAAACAATTAACAGGTTATTTCACTGCAACAAGAGGTGCAAGCCAAACCTGTATTAAAGAAGAACACCCATTAACCACAACATTTTGTGCAGCAAACTCTACACTTGACACAATGTAGTCAGGATTCTCCTAGAACTGCCACACTGATCATCCAATGGATTGCCAGACTCAGAGCAATCTCCCGTCTCTCTGGAGATTACTTTATGTAAACTAGATTATGTCCAGTTAAAAAAAGCCAACCTCAACTAGGGTGTCTGTCAAACAACCACCTGCAAACTGGCGTTTGAGTACTGACCTATTAACCAGCTGAAAACAGTCTTGTGTGACCTTCATTTTAGTGATAAAGAAGAGAATGTCTGAAAGGACTAATATTCAAGTCAAGTATTTTTTATCGTCAAGACTGCATATGTGCAAGACATACAGAGGATCAAACATAGGTTACGCTCCTCTCAATGTAACAGCAGAAACATACAGTGAACTCAATACAAAACAATACATAAAAAAGCTAAGCTATTTTTTTTTATATAAAGAGGACATACTGTATGTGAGAGAGTAAATGACAGTACCAGACAGAATCTGTATAAACATTAGTGCAAATGATGAGATTTTAGCTCAAGGCTTGTCAATAGTTCTCAAAGTTCTTAAAGTCAAAGTTTACGGTATTAAAGTGGATATGAGAGCAGTTAGTAAGGCAGGGAGTGAGTTGAGCATCCTCACAGCCTTGTGTATGGAGCTGTCCTTCTGTCCTTTGGTCCTCACCCCAAGACTCTGAAGTCTAGTTCCTGATGGCAGCCGGACGAAGAAGCTGTGTAGATGGTGGGTAGGATCACCTGCCAGGCGTAGGGCTTTCCTTGTGATGTGGAAGCTATATAAGTCCTGAAGTGAGGGGAAAGAGGGGCCACTAATTTTTTCGGTTGCTGTCACGATTTGCTGGAGGGACCTGCGGCAGGATGCTGTGCAGACCCCGTACCACAAAGTGAAACAGCTGGTCAAGATGCTCTCGATGGTTCACCTGTAGAAGGTTCTTATAATTGGGGGGGGGGGCTCCGGCTCTTTTTAGCTTGCGGAGAGAGCAGAGCTGCTGATTAGCCTTTCTGGCCAACTATGTTGAGTTGTTGGTCCAGGAGAGGTCTTCTGTGATGTGCACGCCCAGGAACACCCTCTCCACAGGAGTGCCACTGAAGGACACAGGAGAGTGTTGTGTGTAGGTTCTCCTGAAGTCCACAAGTCTGAAGTCTCCTTTGTATTCTTTTCATTCAGAGAGAGATTGTTGTGCTTGCACCAGGAGGGCCAGGTGGCTCACCTCACTCCTGTAGTGGGAGTCATTGTTGTGGCTGATGAGTCCTACAACTGTCGTCTCATCCACAAACTTGATTAAGAGGTTGGAAGTGTGTGTTGGTGTGCCGTCGTAGGTCAGCAGGGTGAATAGAAGGGTGCTCAGCATCCTTGGGGAGCCCCTGTTTTCAGTGTGGTGGTGCTAGAAGTGCTGTTGCCAACCAGAACTGGCTGTGGTTTTCTAGTCAGGAAATCTAAAAGCTAGTTGCACGTTGATGTGTGTCCCAGACTGTCTAGTTTGTGAGTTAGCTGTTTGGGAATGATAGTGTTGAATGCTGAACTGAAGTCAATGTGTCCAGGTGTGTAAGAGCTGAGCTCAGTCAAGCAATTGGACCAATATGCAAATTTGTAGGAGCCGGGGGGGTGGAAAGACCTGATGTGGTGCATGAATAGCCTTTTGAAGCACTTAATGAGGATGGAGGTGAGTGCAACTGGACGGTAGTCATTGAAGCAGGACAGTGATGCTTTCTTTTTTGTGGGGATAATGGTGGTGGCTTCGAGACATGTGGGAACCACTGCCTGACTCCGGGAGGTGGTAAAAGTATCTGTAAAGACCTCTGCTACTTCCCAGACACGGTCCTTCAGCACACAACCAGGAATGTTGTCAGGCCCGGGAGCTTTCCAAGCATTTATCTTGCTGAGAACTCTCCACACCCTGTCCCAGGATAGCGTGAGCACCTGGTCACCAGGAGAAGGAATGGGTTTCTGTAAAGTAGAGTTGTTGAGAGCCTAAAACCGTGCAAAGAATTTGTTCAGGTCGTTCTGCACGGAGATGCAACTGTGGCAGGTCTGTGGAGGGTGTTTGTAGCCTGTGATGGCCTGAATCCCCTGCCACAGGTTCAGTTTGTGGTGTCTATGAAGCATTTGAAAATCCTCTCGGAGTACTGTCTCTTAGATTTTCTGATGCCCTGGGGCAGAGTGGCAATAAGTGCAATAAGCAATCACTGCAATAAGCAATTAAAAACTACCACAAAATATTATTATTGATTTTTGTAGTACAAAGACATGTTTTTTTTTTATTACAGTCATAAAAAATGGATGCTTGAAAACGTTCATTCATATCATCAGCTCAGTTTAAAAAGTTAAACATAGTATAAAAAAATTTTTTACAGACTGTTGTTTTCAAAGCTTTATTTCTGTGATTATTTTCAGTTTACAAATAAGTTTCAGAACACAATCATTTGAATTATTGAGTAATGCAAATCAAATATTAAGCAATGTTGTAAAATGAAAAACATTTTTGAGGTTTTCTAAAAAATATTTAATTGTTTACCTACCAACAAAGTAAAAGTGATAGTCAATGGTAAGGTCAGCAGGTACAAAACTAAAGTAAGTTTTTACAGACATGCCTGGGGAGAACAGGGCTTTTGATACCTAATGGCAGTCTATTAAATATTCAGGGGAACATTTTCGTATGTAAGTGCAAATGTATCAAATGTTGTGTTGGAAGTTTTCGGGAGGAATATTCTGATAACCAGGCTGTATTACATCCATTAAATATTTCCATGTTTAAAAAATTACGCTGTGAAAAATGGAAACCTCAAATAGATGTTCCACACCATCAAGTTCAAGTACTTTACCAAAACAAAAAATGTCAACGTGCTGCTAGTGCCACATTTAAATGAAGAGAATTGCTTCACTAAATAGGATTTATCCAAAGGGCACATTGTTACAAAGTGTCTTGGCAATTTACTTAACAGCAGCAGAGATATTACTATCTGAAGTGAAGTGGAGAAACAACTGGGATATCGCTATCCCATTGGCCATATAGTAGCATGACTAAAAACTGTCATCTGTTGTAATGTCATCAATACAATCAATATAGCTCACAGAAATTTTAAAGAAAAGTGTAGGTTTAGGCAGTTCTGTTTGCTGCAGACTCTGCAGATTATTCACCAGAAAGTTTTCTCATTTTCCTTGTTTGTGCCAAGGAAATAGGATAAAGTCCTTGTTTATTCATGTTTATGGCTAAATCCAGCTAGAATATTTATGTGTTAGCTGCATACAGTGAGAAACTCTTCATGAATATTCTAGATAAAAACGTATGTTTACAGTTTTGGCTGTTTCATATGTTAATGGGGAGCTCTTTTTGTATCTTGGGATCATGTCTGGATCTGAGAAAGTATTTGACAAAGCACACTTTTCTCACCTTTGAGACACACAGAACTAAGTTGAGACCAAAAATATTACCAAAACGAGAGGGAGAAATGTTTGTTTCTGATACCTAATGATTTCCATCTCTCTTTTAAATTCAGTTTGAGCTGTTTTCTTGCTTATACAATTACACCTTGCTGAGGCTCCATTCTTGTAAAGTAAAACCTTATTCAGTGGCTCAATAGGATTAAGTTGTCCTCAGGGAATCAACTGTAATGAACGACTAAGCTGATTGTCATTGGCAAGCGGTAGGACTATTTTTTGCATAAATCTGGACACTCCCCTCACATCCTTTGGCAGGTCAATAAAGAAAATAGCAGAGAAAGAATTGTTGAAAGTGATGGAGAGAGGGAGGATTTCTTACTTGTCAAATCAGTGTTGTTCAGCTCATTAAGCACATAGAGATTAAGCAGGAGTTGTGTTTGGGGGTTGTGTTTTTGGCAGTTTGGATTTTCATCCATGCTGTGGCAGCGGTGAGAAGCTTGTCATCAGTATATGAACAGGATGAGCTGGGAGAAAAACAGACAATTTAATCAATAAGGCAACAGTCCAGTCAGCAGATCTCTCTTCTGGTTGTGGTTTTTATTCACTTTATGAAAAGAAAACAACACATTTTACCAATTCAAGTTTTTAGAATAAAAAAACTAAAATGTTTTTTATCCAAAATGTACAATAATGTAGAGCGATAGTCCCAAAGTACGGTAGTGGTTATGACCCAATTAGGATATCACAAATAAGAATATCTGGGCTTTTCAGATCCTGTTTAATAATCTACCCAAACACCAAACATAACACTGAAAAAGATATACATTTCATAAAAGATAGGAAAACATGTTCTCAAAAGAAATAAAACTAACATGTTGGCCAATATCTTGGTTCATGCTGATGTTGTGGTCATTGTAAGACTTCCTGACTAAATTTGTAAAAATGCTTGAATGCTCAAACAGGTGTTGGGGTAATAAAATCATTTTTTATTTTCTCAGTCACAAGCTGGGAAGTTGTAAACCCCTGGAGCAGAGATAACTGGGGGAGGGTTGCAGACTGCCAGTTTGTATATAGTTTGTCTTCTGTACAATCTCTCTTCCACTAGGTGATTGTAAGAACCAGGTCGTTGATAATGAAAATGATGGAGGAAATCCTTAAAGTAGAGTAGACAGAAATAAGGATAACAGGGGGTTAAAATAAATATCTTTTTAGCTGCCATATTTTAGTGGAAAACAATAAGTTAAACAACTTACTTTAGTTTTTTTCTTTTTGGCAACTTACATGAAGTCAAGACTTCCTAGTGCTTTTAAATCATAGTACTGGGTGCTAGTCTGTTAGGTGTACAATGCAACACCTCTTCTGCTCCTGCCTCATTTCATGACAGAGTTTTCCTCTTATGGTGTCAATTGCATAGATTGCAAGTCTGATGCCTCTGTTCTTGCATCATCACTCTTGCAACTTTTGACAGGATGCTAAGTTCCCTTCTGTTGGATATTTTGTATTTTTTTTATTTTAAATACTTTGAGTATCAAGGAGGCTAATACCATTCATATTGTCAAACCTGTTTATTGTTTCAGTACTACACTACTTTTAAATCAAGTCATGGTTCTGTTGGCCACTACAGTTTTTAGCTTGATTCATGTTTTTCCTATTTTTCTGGATGGTTCCAGATTTGATGTAGTCGTTTGTAAAGTCGCTTGTTTCTATTATTCGAACTTCCAAAAACTGCAATAGCCTAGTCTTATGAATTGGAATCTGCAAATGAAGCTGACTTGACAATTCTAAAATTTTAAAATAAACCAAATAACAAACAGAAATTGCCCTTATTCTTTACCATTTTTGTTTAACATTCCTTTTGTGCCATCACATCACTTGGTTTTCTCTCCTGTGTTGTATTTGTGTTAACACTTCTGCCCTGTTGGCTCTTTGTCTCCTCTGTTTCTCCCTTTTTGTAAAGCAGCTCAGCCACTCTTTTGCTTCACTCAGTTCATCCCCCTTCTTATTCTTCACCACTTCTAATAAACAAAGTGTCAGATGTACTAATGTAAGAGGAGCGCAGAAGACATCCAATTAAAAACACAATGCGTTATTATTTCTCAGCACCCCCTCTCTGCCATTTCTCGAACCCCTTTAGATTATATAACAGCTTAGTGTCAAGGGAGCCAGCCTGTGGGGGACAAGTTGGGAGGGTCTTTG
>JAVLVB010001296.1:1522240-1582831 GCA_032876305.1 Orestias chungarensis
ACTACTTTTATAAGAAAAGACTGTTCAATTACAAATTTAAAATGTTAGAGTTCACTCCATTCTGCTTAAAAATTATTTTCTGATTTTCCCCAACTCAAGCTCTTCTTTTTCTAATTTCAGGAAATATGGTGAGCAAAGAAGACAGTTCATGCATTGTTTTGTCAAATTCAGATGAATCAGACTCAGTGGAGGGACCTTCACACACATCGAAATCTGGAGTGGAAACTAGTGGGCAAGAGGTGAAGAAGAGAAACAAAGCTCTACAAGTGTGTTTCAAGGACATCTGTGAAGCTCAAAAAGAGCAGTGGGGCAGACACTCAAGGTCTATTTCTTGCAAGGTAACACATAGAAAGTACATGACCATGCCTGCCAGGCGCTCTATTCCAAATGTAACCAGAAGCACTGGTGTTCAGACCTCACCAGACCTCAGTAAGAGATACAAAACATTTCCTTTCGAGAGAAAAAAAGGACACACATTTAAACATATAGCTTTGGTGGAAGATTACAGACGACAAAACAATGGATTTTTGAGTGATATAAAGACAAGGGAGGATGATGGGCAGCCAATTGGAGAATATTCCTCACATAAAGGTAAGATTGTAGGACAGACAAAAGTCCTGCTTCATCACACGGACGAAAGCAGCGACACAGAGGATTTGATGTCAAGTGCCAACTGTATGGATGGAACTTCGTATCTAGATTCCTCACATTTTACAGACGAGGGCCATCTGAGTGAACAGTCTTCTAAAAATGAACCGGAGTACCAAGTGTGTGGAAAATGGACTAAACACAAAAAATTACCCAAAGAGGAAATTGACCATGGTCCATCCACAAAGCTCCAGTTTGGGGACTCTGAGTTCTCAGAACACAAGCCAAAGGGCATGGGCCCTGTAGCATGGAACTCTTTGACACAAGTGGAGTCCATAATAAGCCCTCCTGTGAGCTGTAAACGGAAGAAGGCTTCAGAACTAAATGAGCAGCAGTCTCACACTTTTTCTCATAGTGTTAAATGCTCTGTACGGTCACAAGGGCAGTGTCGGACAAGACATGCGTCAGCCTCCTCTAAATTGCAGAGAACTGCTGAGGGGGATGAGAGCTTTCCACCAGGAGGCATAGAAACTGCAGGCTTAGGGAGCAGCCAGCAGATAATACCCTTATCTGGAGACAAGGATATGAAAGAACAGCTGCAGGCCATGGAAAATCTTGTCAGCTCAAGCCAGGAGACCATCAAGGTTCTTCTTGGAGTTATTCAGGAACTGGAGAAAGGAGAAGCCCAGAGAGAAGGGTAAGTAAAGTTTAATTCATGGCACAGTTTATAGAAATTCAGTTAATTACTCATTAAATTATGTGTATGCAAATTCATCCACAAAGCTTTGATGCAGGGTCATACTAATACAGTCTTAACTTCTTTTTCTTGTGCATCACTGGCAAGAAACATAATATCCTGAAGTAATTTTTGGTGATAGAAGTTTTACTCAAGACTTTGCTAAGGGCAAAAAAAAACATATGGTAAAGAACCGCAATTTTCTCATCATGACTCTACAAACTGACAAAATTAAAACCTGTTTTAAAAGACTGTAAAAATGAACAACTATATAATTGTCCAAATTAGACCTGGCAAATAGATTAGTCTCAACTTTCATGAAATGTTGACTAATTTTAAACCCTTAGGGCTGACAACATTATTTTAGGAGAAAATTTTGTTTCATTTTTATTTAGTAAACAAAATCATTGCAATGGTAAGATATTTAAAAAATATATATTTTTTTTTTTTCCAGGAAATATGCAAGTGCAAACGTTTTCTATTTTATTTTCAGATATGCCCCTGAGAGGTTTCTTTTATTTCCTTCCGTAGTCCTCCACACCCACAAAATGGTCAGGGCAATCTATGTTTTAAAAATTTATTATTTAGACACAAGAGTTACGGGCAAGCCTTAGATGAAAATTTGTTTTCTCATAGGCTGCCACTTACAACATAGTGCAAAACTTTAGACTCAATGTTCCTTTGCTAAAAAATACCTTTTTTTACCATACCGTACCAACTTTTTTTATAAAGTCCTTTATACACTGACAGGACCAAAAGGCTGTACATTATCATTATATACAATTTAAGTTTATATTTTCACTAATATGAATTCATGTATACTCCATACAGTGTGTGTTCAAGTTGAAGACCACAATTTATTTGGGTCATCATTTAAATAAGGGTTATCAAGTTATTACAATGAATGTACGTGATTTAAAAGTATATGCTTATACTGCAGAAGTAAAATGCTAAAAAATACTACTATGCTACTACTGATGAACAGAGACACTTTTACTCCAATGTCACTTTTCACTCCTGTGCCTTTATTTTAACACATTTCACAAAGCCATCATATTGAAAACTCTAATAAATTTTCATACAATAGTCTTGACTACACATATCTATATGGTTATTTAATTATGTTTATACAATTTCTAATAATACAGAGGTAAATAGTTTTAGCTTGTTTGACAGTTGGTTTTTACTATATTGTAAGGCTGCAGGTGAATTCAAACAGTTGTTCTTAATTTATGTCACTCTGTTAACATTTGTGGCAATATTAAAATAATGGCAGTAGACTGAATAACCTAAACGGTTTGCCATAAAATCAAGCGGGTTACAAGTCCTACACCGCATAAGAAGACTTTTTTTTAACCATTCATACAGAGACATCAGGGGATGTTAGATAAAAGAAACTCTACCATGCTCCAATTAACTGGTGACAGGTGAAGGTTTCAGAATTGGGCTCTTTCATAGCTTTTTTTATTCATAGGTTTTGTGTTGTTCTGAAAACAACTCATTTATCTTGTGTTCTGTTAAGATCTTGTTTTTGTTAGTAATTGTTTTGCTTGAACCGACTTTGCTGTCCTCTATTATTATTTTTTTCCTATACATGTGGGTTGATAGTGCTTCTTAATTTAGTAAAAACCTTAAAAATGTTTTAGCCAGGTCTTACTCAGCTAATATTTAGTGTAATAATGAAATCAACTACTCTAAAAATGCTAAGCGCTGTACAATATGCTTTGTGCAGCACATTTTAAAATCTGTTTTGTATTGATCTCTGTTGCAGGTCAACCATATATAAGCGATTTCTCACATACATCTGTATTTTTTTAAAGAATCACTACATCATAAATACAATTCAGGGCTGTGGCTGCAACACTCCATATAAGGGTCCTGCATAGGAAGCCCCACCACTTTCTGGCCTTAATGTTCCCTGTATGTATTCTGATCTTTATTGCTATATTTTGGTTAATGTTTGTGTGTGATAAACATTTTCAATATGTATGTCTGTCAATTTGTTTCTAGAAAATACAAAGCAAACCGCAACTTGTATCAGTTCAGTTCAAATGCAACAATTGAATGCAAAAAACAGATTCAATCCCTAACCCTGCCATGAATTCTGGCACATCGTCCACATAGCCTAATAGTAAAACCCATACAAGCTAAGCTAATAAAATGATAAATGTACAAGAAAACTGACTATGTAACCGGAAGTTGCCACTCAGTATTTCTTTCAATTGGTTATTTAAAAAATAATTACATATATCTTTTTGTGCAATGTCCAGTGTTTGCATTATCCATTGTGGTTAAAAAAATACATTTATAGGTTTTAGCATTCATCAAACAGGTTACTAGCACACTAGGCAGACATGTCATGCGTTTTTGACTGATTGAAGATACATTAACATCCATCAAACCCATGTTCTAATGGCTTCTCATCATAATTTATTTTTTTATTTTTTTATTTTTTTATATATCTATTTATTTATTTTTGTATGAGGCAGTTTAAGTATACCTTATTTTGTTGATCTTTTCTTTTGGAGGACCTATTGTAAGGATTTAGTTTGTTCACCATAACCGCCACTTCATTTCTAATTACTTTGGATGTTCATATTTTACCAGTCCTGGTTTTGGCACACATAATTGTTGATCAGCTTTTAAAACTGCATCGAATTGCAGGACTGCAAAGACTCAGACTATATGCTCTTGTATAAAGATTCTATTTACAGGCACAGCACCAGTAGTAATAGAAGTTAAATTTATGAAACAAGTGAATAAGAGAAGCTGAGATGGGTATATAAAGGCAAATGTAAAGAAAAATAAATAAAAAAGATCAATTGATCTGATCTTTCACCCCAAAAGAAGCACAAGAGTCTGTCTGCATATAGTTGTGTTTATAATGGTCGTGGCGTGTTGAATTGTTGTCTCAACAAATGGAAATTACTCAAAAAAAAAAAAAAAAATTTAAAAAAATGCTAAAATATATATTTCTACAGAAATTGAAGCAGTCAGGCTAGCTAAGCTGAATAAAAAAATGCAGTGTCACATATATTCTTTCAAATAAAAAAATTACTTTATACAAAAGTAAAAGTTGCACGTTACTGCTGGTTCTCATTGAGTCAATCGCTGGACGAATGGACAAGGTTCCACAATTTTTGTGCTTTTCTAAGTTTTGGTTCAGAAAGTGTGTTTGAGATCACCCGCCAGGTTGTCCATTGACCAGACCCCTTCACCTCATTAATGTTGTTGGTCTGGAACAAATAATCTGTTCACTTATTGATTTGTTTTCTTTTTAAAGTAAATGACTCCTCAGCATAATAAAAACTAAACTTTTTAAATATTTAGATGAAGTTAAACTGATTCAACATTCTCAGAGCAAGACAAAGTTTCTGACTGTTTTGGCAATACACTTAACTAAGTGCTAAAGTTACAAGTCTTATTGGCAGTTGCATGAATTGTTTAATTGCAGGGATTGCCACATACATTTGTGCAACAAATGTTAAGTAAGGGGTAGAATAATTTTTGTCCAGGCCTGTTTCCTGAGTCTATTCTTCAAAATAATTGTCTTGAACCATTGTTGAAAAGCAATGTCCTCCTGTCACTGGTTATTTTCATTTAATTTGTATTTTATGACTGTCCTCAGCTTCAATTTAGTCTATGTCTGTATGGGGTGGCAAGGAACAGGCTTTACTTTTGTTAAGTACCTGCTTGAGGTTCAGGTACTCTTCAGGTACACTGCTGAGGTCCTGAGAGTTGATGGAGACGTCCTTAAGGGGCGGGCTAGGAGGAACGGCAGCCTGAAGACAGAAGGAGAGACAGTTAGATGACCAAGAACTTATGGAACTGTTAGACCAGTTAATGGTTGGATTGTGAATTCTTTGACAGTCGTGTCCCAGAATTCTGAAAAAACAAAGAATGATCGGGTCTCTTTATGATTTCCAGTTCTGATTTGATCCAGAGGTTGGGTTATGTGGGTAACTTGAGGCAAATGGGCGAACATCCAGGGCGGCAGCACGGAGGGGGACATCTAGTGCAGTGGTGGAAAATGTGAGTTGGTCAACTAGAGATTGGCAGACAGTTGAATAGATTCTTGATTACTTAATTATGGTGGAAGAAAGGAGAAGACGAGGCCTCGTGCTCACCGATGGACCCTCTCTTGGACCTTCTCCGTCCTGTGTAGTGGGCAGACGGCAATGAAATTAGATTGTCTTCCGCAGTACAGGCATTCTCTGGCTTGCATCCTCCGCTGTCGTTTAGCTGGTGGGGGAGGATGAGGCTGACTGGAAGAAGGAGGCTGGCTGGCAGATGGGAGGCTCGTCCATAATGGCTATTTCATCCTTTAACAAATCGTTTGGGGCTTGCACGAACTCACTCTTTAATGCCCCAGCGTCCCAATCTAGAGCAGCGACGTGAGTCCTGAACTCAATAGAAACCGTTCTAGAACCCTGTCTTAAATTCCAGAGATTTCTGGAGAGGGTTAGGTGTTCCATTTTTTGCCCAAAAGTATTATTAAACTCATTTAAAAATTCTTGGAAAGTAAGGCCAAAGCTAGGATACCTCTGAAATCGAGCCTCCACCCATCTGAGCACCTTACCGGACAACAAGCCGATAATATAAAAGATGTTGGCATAATCGTTGGTGAAAGAATGTTGTGAAAAAGCAAAAATCAAGGAACATTGCAGCAAAAACCGATCGCAACCACCAGCCTCCCCGGAATACTTCTCTGGAGTAAAAACTGAACCAGAACCGGAAGTTGACAGGGACGAGGTGGAATTTAAGGTGGAAGGTGCGCTGCAGCAACATGTTCAGCGGGGGGTTGAAATTGGCAGCTTGGGGGTGAAGGTTCTGATAAAGATGAGTAATATGTTCTAGAGTTTGGTTTGTAACGGCTTGTTGATTTGAATGAGGTTGAATAATAAAACTGGAGTGGCTGGAATTATGTGGGAGACCGGGGGCATCTGATGAGGGAGGATAGAGATGGTGAATAGATAGTCGGTGAGACTGAAAATCTTGTGGGCTTAGTCTTACTTGGCGAAATTATGGAAACCGGCGGGGAGAGGAGAGTGGGTTGAGGGAGTACATGCAGGTATAGAGGCTCAGGCTGTCCACAGGATCACTGAGGTAGTGCTGTGGACGCTGGAGCAAGCAGATCAAGGTGAGCGATTGAGGAGTAGTGACCAAAGTAGCTGATGAGACCAAGAACTTTCACGGAGGTGTATGGGCACAAAATGAGTCTTGAAAGAACCTGGGTAGAGCACATGAGAAAAAGAATGTCAAATATACTTGAGGTTTAATTTGAGGAACAAAACGTATAAAGGGGTAAGTAAATTAGGTTTTATAGCCACTATACTACTTAAGATATTATCATCAAAGAGGGTGCAAACACCTGTGGCAAAACAAATAGATTGTTTTGTCCCTTTTATCATATGTTTGATAAGGAGAAACATTGTACAATTCTACTCAGTCTAAAAAACTTAAAATGATGTACACTGCATTGTACTATAAATGAAACATGGAGGGCCACTCAAGACAGTCAACTTTGCTCTCACATAATGCAGTGCTCAGGCATGCAGGGAGCAGGTTTTGATGTAGGGGGTTGGAACAGTGAAGCTGACATAGAGGGGAAATCTCATCCCAAATGTTACGGCCCCTGGCCTCTTGAGGCTGTTCAGGTATTTTTTTGGTATACAGGTTCAGCTGTTAGGGCACACCCTTCCTGATTGGCTGCCTGGAGACTGCAGGAGAGCAGCCACCATTGGACCAGCAGATAATGGCCAGTCAATCAGATGCTGATGAGGCCCACCTACACCATATAAAAGATACCTGAAAACATTCCTCCAGGGAGGGACAACTTGTAGAAAGAGGTTTTGTTCAGCTGTTCCCCACTCTTGGTATTTTGCAACTGCTTTGAGCAGCTCTGAAACATTTTGTTGTTTGGTCTGCTAAAACAGCTTGATTTGTTGTTGCTTCTCAAACTACAAGCTTGTGTTTGGAGGCTTGGTGCTCCAATTGTGTTCTTTCTTTTGAGTTATTTGAGTTTATTTTGGATGGACTTGTTTGGATACGTTGTAATTTACTTTGCACCTGATCTTTCTTGAATTTGTTAGCCCATTTATTTTGTTTTAATTGTGCTAAATGTTCTTGTTTCTTGGTTGTGAAACCTTCTTTTGTAATAAATCACCTTTTTTATATCTCCTTTTCCTCTGGACATTTTTGTGTTATCACCCAAATGATATGAAAAAATAAATGAATAAAAATCAACTCCCTAATAATTTGTTTTTTGAGCAGCTTGTGAATAACGTTCTGGGTTTTCAATACACTCTCACTAGACTGGGTCATAGGGACGTTCTATTGTGAATTGGGAAAGGCTATTTTAAACACATCCAGTGACTTAAAATCTGTTGTGAGTAGGGCAGAGATTTTGTTTAAAGTAACAATCTGAGGGTAAATCCAGGCTGCACATCTCTGGAGCAGTCATTGTCTTTGTACTGAGTTCCTGTCCTTGCTCACAGCTGTTGGAGAACCCCTTCATTTAAGAACAGGGCAGGGTGAATAAACCTGTCACCCCTCAGTTCATATTAGCATTTTAGATCCACGCAGAAGCAGATCTCTATCCTCCACCGATGAGGTCACCTCCCATGCCATCGTGAAAAGGTGGGGTCGACCTTTTGCACCTCTCATCCATCATGGGGAAGGGCCGCTATGGCAGAATCCAGCTACATGTATGACCCAAGCGTCAACATTCCTGGATGAGTCTATTTTAACACAGATTACAGTTTTAAGGAAGATGCTGTGCAAGTAAAAATATGCCCACCTGCCAAAGCAAATTTAAATCAAAATTAAAATAAATAGATTGTTGAAGCACTGCCAGAAATCTAACATACAGGATATTTGATATTCAGTAGAGCAAACCGGAATCATTGTCTGTGATTTTTGTAGCCTTTGAGTACATGGATTGCATTGATTGATGAGATAAAAATAATGACTTGTACATATTGTAATGATTTCTATAAAGCAGGTTGTCCAGCAGGAATGGAATTTCAATGTTATAGCAACGTGAGAAAATTCCATAATTTAAAATTACTAAAACTGCTCATCACTTAAACAAATCAAATAAATCCATAGGATCAAAGCTAGTTTTTTTTTCTTTTTTTTTTTCTCTTTTGGTTAGCAAGAACAAATCTGATAGTTCATGCTGATAGGTGTTAATATATGAAAATCCAACTGCAAACCATAATGATGCTTTTCTTTCTGTTTTCACAGGCTCTCATACAGAACGGGGCAAGACACAGCCAACTGTGATACATGTCGAAACAGTGCCTGCATCATTTACAGGTTAAGCCTTTTCCACAGCCACACATTAATGATGTATTAAATCTAAATCACTTTGCGTGTGCCACATTAAGGTCTTCTCATTTTCATTTGGCTAACCCGTCTTCTTTGGCTAATACATTTACTTGAACTATGTTAGTCTTTACAGGAACTTTCTGTACGAAATGGTACATTTTTCAAGCCCAAAGGCTTTTAGAAGAATTCGCAGTAGTTTTTTTTTTTTTTTGTTTTTTTTAACTGTGCTGTTCTAACACATGATTATTGCATGATCAAACTCATTCCGTTGTAGCTCTGGCTAAATGTTTGGAGTTATTATTCAGTAGGAAGGTTAAACCCTGCCCCAGCCTAGATTAAACCTGGATCAGTTTTTCTTCCAGATTTTCCCAAACAACGCTCTGTCCTATGGAAGCAAATTTTCATCCTACTGTATATAAAATAATAAAGCAAAACTACCATGTCTCAAAGTGGCAATAATATAATAATGAATGTCCAGTCTGTGCTACATTGTGAAGTACATCTACCCACATTGATTCTGGTAGCTGGGAGAAGTAAAAAAATTAACATAAAAAAAATTTCATGACAAGGATTTTATTAAGCAGATTAGTTTAAAAATAAATGTGCAAGGTGTTGTTAATATGGAGGAGGTGATTATGTTTATTGTTAATAAATGCATAAAATGAACTGGTAGGGAAGGGTGTGCAAAATATAAATATGCTTTAATACAAACTGGAACATATATAAAAGGACACAATGCACTAGTTGACTAAGGTTGAGATGCAAATTAAAAAATCTTGAAAATAGTTCAAGTAGAATTATTTGTATGTATCGGCGTGTTAATCAAATTAGTGCCATAAAAAGTAGAAAAATAATTCAAAAATCGAAATGTTCATGTATTGCTTATTGGGAATTGTGACCAAAAAGAGTTTTACACAGAAGTAGGACGTCACTTAGATGTTTTGTGACCAAAGTGTGCATGAGGAACGCAAATTATCAGATCCTGACAGCCATTTAAATTTACAGCTATTTAGAGGTAGGCTATATGATGTGCATATGATGTGCCTATTTATTATGTTTTTGTAATTTTACTATTTTTTTATTATTTTAAGTATGTAAAAATTTAAGTGGTGTAGGCTGAAAATCATGATTGATGATAATGATTTGACGTCTTCAGTTGTATTTTAAAACAAACACGCCGCAAGCATTAAACAGTTCAATTTATTGTTGAATATGAAACATATACAGTAAATCAATTCTGAAAAGGTTTAAGGGTATTTTTCTGCTTCCTGCTTTTTCTTTTGGACTTCTTGTTTATTTCACTATGCTGATTGTTAACAATCCCCTACTTCTTATAAGCTATCACTTAAAATAAGTATGTAACAATGTATTAAATAAATTGTTGCAAAAGATCCTTGGGCAACTTGAAAGTAAAAGCTCTATTGCATTAAGGTTTGAAGGAAATGACAAATAACTAAGTATCTGGCAGTCATTATTTTTGATAAACTAATTTGTCTTGTGGAAACTGGGCAGTTAGTCAGAACTCAAAAGTGCAAAATTGCATTGCTGTAGGCTTTAGTTTTTATATGTTTAAATGTCCTGTTTTATACCTTTAAATTAAGCAAAACATCTACCGCGTTAACTTAATAGAAAATGGTGTTTCTGGTGTCAGTCAGAGGGAAAGTTAGGTATAGGATACTGAATTAAAAACAGCACAAAGTAATAAAATAAGATGTTTCTTTAGTTGCCTTATTGTGTATACTAATAACTGTCTAGTTGGCCAACATCGTGTAGTTGCATAACCACTTAAGATTTCTTCACCACTTGAAAACCCTTATGTGGCTACTTGTGGGTACTTGATAGTAATATACTCTAATAACTTGTAAGCACTATAATGAATTTGATTATTCAATAATTAAATAAGTTTGGATAATATGTGTTAAAGGTTTTCACAAAGTTTTTAATGATTATTATTCCATAGCAAAATAAGAAAGGACTTTCTAATCTTTTTAGCCATAAACATTGTAAAACACAAGCACTAGTCTAATAGGGACTAGGATATTATACAGTAATTACTGAGTTTGATCTGGGAAACCATTAGTCAGTTTAAAGATGCAGAGCGACAGCCTTCATGTCAGCACTAAACAGAGATACTGGAATTTAGTCAATAAAAATTTGAAGACTCAAGGCTCTGAAAAATGAGCATGCGGTGTCAGGGTAGAATGATGTTCAACAGGATACTAGCACATTAAGCTGCCTTTCTTTCCCCAAAGAGATAGGAAAGCTGACCTTGGAATACAATACATAGCACATATGAACAGCATGTTACATGTAAATCTGTTGTTTTTTTGTTTTTTTTATCACTGTTATTTTTATCACTGAATTTTCTCTCTTGTCCGACGTTATCCAAGCATCAAATTCTTATCTGATTATACAGTGTATACGGACATTGTACATGTTGAACTAAATAAAGCCTTTAAACAGATTGACTTACTTAAATAAAATACAATAGTACATGGTCCACATTTTAGCATTAGCATTTAGTGCACTCAGCCAACCAGATGTTCACCTAACTTGTAAAGTCACAGTCAACAATACCAAAAGCAATAATAGGAGTTCTCCGTAAAATCCCTCTACCTCTTTCTGCCGAACCAAAGAGATATTCTGAATTGTTAGCTTTTCACTTATTGAAGCAAATGGTACCATATTTAAAATGAAAAAGCATTTCTGGAAATGGTTTTTCATTTCTGGAAATGCTTTATCATTTTAAAGATGGTAACGATTTGCTTCCATATTCAGTGAGGTAGAAAACGGGATAGGAAATTGAGATGCCGCACCTCGTAGCTACTTCCCTCTCAAACTGTAAATGGTATAAGGATTGATCGTTGTACCAAAAAAAATATGCCCTGGCAATTTTTTATGTTGCCTTATTTCATCTGTGATGTTGTAGACTTGGATCCAACAGCAGACTTCTGTGACATTAGTAAAACTAAGGGTTAAAAACAATTGCTTCTATTTTAAAAAGTCTCTCACTGGTTGTATGCAGAATATATGTGCACCTTCCTATTTATTGTATACACGTTGCTTAAACTAATATACCCTCCAGCCTTTGGCCTGTACCACTGCCTGAATGGTCTATGGGATTTATTTAAACATAAATTGAAAACATGCCTTTGGGTCATGGTTCCAGGATTTCTCTTTGTCTTCTTGAATATATTTTTAGATTATATTTAGATTTTTTTTTTACATACATATGTCTTTTAGAATTTCATCCTTTCTGTGTTTCTGTTCTTTTTTTTTTACTAGTGTGTGTCAAACTTTATAGTTTGGTTCCCTTCCGGCCCTATTTAAATCTGTGTGTGTGTGTGTGTGTGTGTTTTTTTTTTTTTTTTTACTCAGTTCCGCTCTTAAGGGCCTCACAAAGCTGCTCTGCATTCTCTTGGAACCGATATAAGGTGATTTAAGCTCAGTGACATAGTGCAGTATCCTGGGGTGGATAGGATGCACTGTGGTTACTTGGTACAAGTTTGCACAAACTCTTTAACTGCCACCAGAAGCCTGGAGCAGTGATGATAAAACATGGTCAGACTAGCCTGCCAGGTAACAATAACCATGCTACATTATACAAAGTTACTTCATTCCTCTTGATCCTCTAATGTGCTGTTTGACCTTTAGTAGGTTGTCTTCACCACATCCTGATGCCTAAAGGTATCAAGTTCATACTTAATAATAACAAGTTATCAAACAGATGCATCATGGACAGTGGGCAATAAGTTTTTTTGTTTTTTTGTAATTTAAGGCCGAAAGCAACCTTAAATGGCATCTTATTGTGAGTGTACATATTATATAATGTGGTGAAATGTGACTTTTTTGCTGTCAATGTAATATCCCTTTCATGAATATCATAATATAGGATGAAAAAATATAAGATAATTATCTTTATCATAGGAAGACATGGTGAATGTTCATACAGTAAAGGGGATAAGAAAATGTGGATGCCATGAAATTCAGATGTGTTAAAACATTACTCTAGCTCTGAGTAGCTCTTACGGCTAGTTTTCTGTATAGTGTTTTAGCTTATTTTGTTGTCAGATTAAAACAAATACAATTGTGTTTACTTAAACTCTGAACTGACTGCATGAACTGGGGTTGCTCTCTCCATATTCAAGCTATTTGTGTACTTATGAAGTATGAGATAATGCTTTTATGCATTTTATGTGTAGGTTTTTAGTTGTTTATTACAGTTTAGGTGGAGGCCTTTTAAAGTTACTGAACAAACTGGAACATTTTGCAACCAGGGTAAAAATCCATCACAGTTCTTTTTTTTTATTTGTCAACATGACCGGGTTCCACACATACTGCATTACAACCTAGCTGCAAAGACGTAATTGTGGTGCTCCAGATATGGCTATTTGGAGAATTAGGGGAGAAATGGTGCATCTCGATTCTTTTATATGTTCTTTTGTTGCTGCAAGTTTTACTCTGTCTTGCTCTGTTACTAAAACTGTGAGATCCTAACACCAGTGGCCCTGTTATTAAAGTTTGCTTTATTGACTCAGTTAATCTCCTCACAGGGCAGGAACGTTGGACAAAGTACTCTGTGACACTAATAAGGAGGACAGACCATTAACAATGTGGGGCCATAGAAAAACCAAACAAAAACAGCAAGTTAATGTTAATTATACTTTAAGGTTGGACAGGGACTGCATGTTGTTACTGTGACCATGTATCTAGCCCTCTTCAGAGGATGGTGGTCAATTTTAGAAAGGTTGTGCATGTCAAATGCACAGGGAATTCAGGAATCTGGCTGCTTGAGACCTAAAGTTGTCAATCTGTGGGTTGCCTAGGCTTCAGCTCTCCCCTGACAGTCTCCTCCCACCTTTTTATTGAGTAGTATCTCATTCATCATTACGAAAAATAGGGCATACATTTAGGTAAGATAGAATGAGTCTATCAAAGATACATTACTAAAATAACTATTTTGACAATGTTCAGTCAATGCCCCCTTAATGATTGTTGCATTTTCTTAAAAGGACACATCTCCATGTTCATTATTTCAGATAACCCACATTTTCAAATTGCATATTTTATTAAAATTAAAAATAGCTGCTGCACTTGGTCTAAACAAAATATTTTTTTGTGAATTTGGAGTTTGAACTGTGTATGGGACAGCAAATTTAGGTTTAAAAGCTGAAGTTGAAGGGATATTTTACAAAGACTCGTAGCAGCAAAATCCCTCCAAGGAGTAACTCTTACTTAATGCACCTCAGCAACCCCAGACAAACAACAGACCAGTGATCACAGCAATAGATATCTACTCTGCGTATAGAGGAATGATTAATAGGCCTTCTGAATGCCCTAGAAAAGTTGGACTGTCTGCAACTGCTTCAATCTGTCTGTGCACAGAGATGATCTTTGATATGGGGCTTTTGTTTGATGAAGCACCTGCTGCCCGGTGTCAAATGAAGCATGCTGTGTTGCCTTGGGCTTTTCATCCATGAGTTTAGCTCTTAGTGCAGAGAAATCACACTGCTCTACAAAGTGATCAAGTGTTCAATGATTATTTAGCTTATTCTGCTTCTCACCATATTGATATTACTTTTTAACATATTTCTGTCAAGTCAGCATTATTTAAATGAAGTTATAAATTTGTACAACAAAAGGAAACACTGAGACTTATAAGAGAAGATGGAATAAGGAATAATGCATGCATTACAAGATCAGAAAGGCATGCTACAGGAAAGAGTGAGGTAAAGACATTGCTTTAAAAAAATGTTTCTTAAATATCAGGCCTCACACCTACAACTGTTATCATTTCTTTGAAATGAATATCAAAGTAGAAGTGGGTTTAATTTTGATAACATGTTTAAATCAAAAATGACACTGAGATTAAAACAGCTACAAACTGGCCTTTAAATGTTTTTGTCTAACTTTTTTATTTTACTTAACACAATGAAAAGTAGGTCTCAGTTTGCCGATCCAAGTATCAATAAATCACTCCTCTGGAAACTTTAATAGAGCTCTGATCTTAACTGACATTAATTGTCAGGGTAAGATCAGTTTCTAGTTTCATTATGTCACTTTGAGCTGTGTATGTTCTTTAGAAAACAAATACCTCTACCTATAAAAACTCTTTGCACATTAATGTAAGATTTTCTGTTTGCAGAAGAGAAGAGAACTCCATGTTCGACCTTGCTTTGACAAAAGTCTTCTTTATTTGATAAATTAGTTAATCTCCCTTTTATCCTCTGAATAACATCCGTTAAAATGTGGCATAGAACATGTTTTTAATTGATGAAGAAAAACAAACAGCGGTAAATTAAAATACACAAATATGAGGGCTAATTCTTCGTTATCTCTACTGCAACACATTTGAAATTGCATGTAGAAAAGCTCAAGTAAACCAGCTTGATACAAGAAATCAATAGCAATAAAGAGAGAGGAAATGGTGTACAATGGTGTATTTTCCCCTTGTTCAAATATAGACAGTTAATCTGGAACTCCTCACCCTCTCAATGGTTTCATTTGGATGGGATTAAGTTTCACATTACACTCAATAGGAGATTAATAGGAGAGATAGTTCAGCTATCGTGCGGCAATAAAATCAGACGGTGACCAGACTGAATTTACACTCAGAAATTTTGAGGTCTGATGTCAGGAGCAACCAAAAAATAATCTATGCAAGAAAATAACTTTGGCTGCAGACTTGGAGATTGCAGAGATAATGCAGACAAACTGTTTTACTTTTAAGGGGTCCGTGAATATGTTCTACAACCAATATGCTATGCTGGAGTTTTTGAGTTCTTTTGAAATATTTGACTCCATTCGGGCATCAGCGGATGAATATCATTTGAATAACCAGATGCTCTATTACTTTTGAATTACCTAACTCACAGTTTAAAATAGACAGGTGATGTTAAAGCAGCCATATCTCTTAGCATTCCGAAAAGCATGTGCATGTCAGTTTGTCGCAGTGATTTTGTGGAATGGCTTAAATTAATAAAATAAGCAAAGTAAAAATATTCCACAATTCATGAAAAAATATCAAAGGGTGCGTAATTTAAGTGTTATAAAATGAACGACATGAAATAAAATAATGCTATTAAATCTATTTCAACTGCTAATTTATATTAATTTGTGTATATGTATGTCAGTTTTATATGTAAGCCATATGAGAGTGAATTTGTATCTGTAGGTACATTAATCTATTTGTAGGTTTGTGCATACCTGCATATTTATGTAAAGTCCTATACATTAACTTAGAATATTATTAAAAAGTCAATTTAGTTCAATTTATTTCAGGAACTTTTTTCCCTTACTGAAACACATTATGTAGAGTAATTACACACAGATGGAAATTATTTCTTTATTTCTGTTAATTATTGTTTTCAATTTACAGCTAGTGACATGATAAACAAATTTAGAATAATCAATCAGATCATAAAATGTTTTTAATATAGAAATTCTAAACAAGTGTTAATGTAATGTATATTCTAATTTGTATGTGTGTTTATAAATATCTTGAGTCACTAATTTAATTTACATATTCTATGAAAACTAGTGAAAGGGCTTGGTAAGCTATTTCCTCTTCCTGCTAGCTTTTTAAACCAATTTCGTTTTGCTTAGCAGATCTTCTATGGGTAATGCTTGTTAATGTTTTATTTCTGCCTTTTTTTCTTGTTGATATTTTTTTATTCTCAGGATGAAAGAAAACCCTATGACTCTTTAAATCTGGACAAAAAAGCTCGAATATTTATTTTTTATTATTTTGTATTACTTTCTTCAAACACAGTGCTTTCTTGTGTGGGATTATGAAAAAATTCAAATCATTCAGTCAGTCAGTTGGGGACCACTATAAAATGAATTAATCCTTAAATAAAATTTTTAGAAATTTTTATTGGTCATTTAATTCTAGTGTGATGTCATTTCCACATTTGAGCTCAGAAAACGCTTTGGGAATACCCCAGAGAAGTCTTGATGATCAAACTAATGGTTGGATGGATGGATGGATGGAAGGATGGATGGATGGATGGATGGATGGATGGATGGATGGATGGATGGATGGATGGATGGATGGATGGATGGATGGATGGATGGATGAATGGATGGATGGATGAAATGTTCTGCTCTTTTAAGCGAAGGGGTTGTAGCTTTAGGTTGTAGTTTGTGTTTTTCTGCAGGGGAAATTGGTAAAGTACACAAATAAATGGGATCGTTAGACAAAAATATCTTTAAAGCAACATCCTAAGAAATCTCCCAGGAAGTTGAAGCTGGTGTACAAATTGGTCTTGTAACATAGAATTATCCTAATCATAGCTCCAGATAAATTACATTGTGCTATAAGGACAACATAGTCAAGGCTTTATTTTGACCATCACAAAACCTTAATTTTCAGTATTATGCACAATATGTTCCCATGCTATACAGTATGTGGTCAAAGGGGGTGACAAAAATAGATAACTTAAACAAGTGTTGTCAGGACGAATGGGCCAAAATTTCATTACATTATTGGGAAAACGTTTTGGAAAAATACCACTTGAACCATGTCATACAGTTTAAAAGGTTATTCTGACAAATCCAGGGCAATCCTATGTAAACCTCTTAAACAGAAAAAGTAAAATAAAAACAAAAAACAAAACATTTTGCAAACTATTATTATAAACAATCTAACTGATTCAAGCCTTGAAAATTTCAGCCTGAGTTAACATCATCCATTGAAGGGAAAATAAAACTAAGTTTAAAGTTATTGGTCTTTTCCAATTATAATTAAAAATGTGTACCCGTACCAAACAAATCACTTTAAAGATCATTACATTTCCTCTTTTAAAAACCCCAACAGTGATAAATAGTCTTGAACTCTTACCATTCTATTTTCTATGCCTGTTTGCAGTGTTGAGCTGGACTTTAAACAGCAGGAGGATAAGCTACAGCCCTTGATGAAAAATGTTTGCCGCATGGACAGCCGGCAATGCCCTGCTCTGCCTTACTCCAATGAGGTGTTTACTTCCACGCCAAAACGCAAGTCCAAGTCAGAGTCAAAGAAGCATGCTCGCTGGAAACTTTGGTTCCTTTGAAAAAAACATAAATCTTAAAAAAAAACAAAAAAAAACATCCTTTTAGGCACATCAACAACTCCAGCTAAAGGACTGTGCAGATGGAGGACCAACGACGAGTGTCAATGGATGCTGTCTGACTCGAGTTGATATGAGGATTTGTGCTGAGACTCTCAAGTCAGCTGGGGGACAGCAGAGACATAAAATGTTTTAATTTCAGTCCATTTTTTTCTAACAGGTTTGCTGGATATTATCAACAGGTGCAAACTCTTGGTAAGCAATGGCACGATTTGAAAAACATTTTCTCTATATAATTCGTGTTAGGAATAAATATTTTTGTATACTTCTTTTGGATCTTTCAGTCAGTGCTATACACTTTTCCTTTGTTTTCTCCTTTAGAGCATATTGCTTTGCATCAAGTGAAGGAGCCATGCGGAGGGTTCTGTTTGAAGAAAGCTGTATGGACAATTGAATGGACATCAGCCCAACTCCCAGTAAAGCACAAATATTTGAAAAAGCGTCAATAGAGTGTGTTAGTACAGTATTTCCCAGTATGTCAACACGGTGCTGCTGACTTTTGTCCAATAACTCAAAGTCTGCTTATAGTGGTTAACGGAAATTTTGCTTCACACCTTTTAAACTCTGCCAATGTATCTTTTTGTCTCTAATGTAGCTTAATGTGCAGTGATCTAATCAGCCAGCCTAACACATCCAATTGTTGTCATTACTCATTATGCTTTTGATCTATGTTTTACCAAATAATAACTGTTTTATAACAAAGTACTGTGAACTCTTAAAGCCTAATACTTGAGAAGCTCTTAAAAAAGCAGGTATAATATTTGTAATTATTGAACAGTATAAATATTCTCAAGGTAAGTTTTTTTTTATCAACTTGGGTGATGTTTTGCTATTTATACAGTATTTTCTATATATAAAAAAGTTTCAACAATTGCTTTTTTATTAATTATTTTAAATGTATAATTTTAAAGTAAAGAATATTTTGACATTTCTCTCTGAAACTATGAAGAGTTTGCCTTTCCTGTCTGTCACTTGACACATTGCAGTAAATCTCTGGCATTCAGTAGCAACAATAGTTTTGTTTAATGTCCATTTGCTTCCAAAAATGCTTTGTGTCATTGAGCTACCTTGACATTCTGCTGCAAGCTTCATTAATCAACTCTGCATATTCAGGAATCACCAAAAACAACTGTGCACTGAACTTGCAGCGAAGACAGAAGGGCTATATATGCAGAGCCTAAGTAAATTAATGGTAATCCATGAGTAAAAACTATTTGTAGACACCAGCTTGGGTAACATAATTAAATAAATTAAACACTAATAATGTTGCAGGATTGCAGAGCTATGATTTTGAGACTAGCTCCTGAATGTTTTTAGATGTACAAAAAAAAAAATCAGGAAAGACATACTGGCCTCCCACTATAAGACAATATACAAACATTTTTATTAGCACCCCAGATACAGATGTGTGGAAAGCCCTAAGAAATAGCACCATCTTTGAAAATACACTGTGATACACTGTATAAAAAAATTATAAAATTTCATTTTTACTGGATATATGAAGTGTTTCTAAATTTAGATGTTCTCTTGTGTTTCCTATCTTAAAGAGTGGTTAAGAGAGAGTGGTAGCACATTATATGTGTTAGGGGAAAACAGAAAAATGTGAATGAAATTATTACTTTCAAAATTTGAAATAAAGATTCATTTTAAAACTCTAAAATGTACATAAACACAAGTATTTCAGTTACATGTACTACATAGGAACAGATTTATGAATGTCTCTAACTGTGGTACTATTGATTTAGTTAAAAAAAACATTTTCATACATCTTTATTGGAGGTAAATAAATCTGGGAAGACCTTGCCATTGGATGTGATTCACTTTTATGTCTGTAGCTCCTATCATGCTCGTAAAGTTTTCACATCTGACACATTGTTTGGAGGGGCTAAAAATATATTCCACAATGCTTTTTGAAGAAAACTTTTTTTTACCTCTGATGAAGCTTTGCTTTAGACATTTTACATTTACTTATTAAAGAAAATATATTTATTTTTATTTTTATCCTGAACGCCTTGCCATGTGGGTTGCAGCTTGCAACACAGAGCTCATTCATTCATCAACAACGGTTGTAGTTGATAGTTGTAATACAAGAAAGTGCTATTTAGTTACAAAGTGCAATATAAATGAATTTTCTACTGTTTCTTTAAAAGAAAAAAAAACTATTAAAACATTTCATGTGGACATTGTTGCAGTGTGCTTCTATTACTGCTTAATGCAAGTTTGTCTTTGGGGACATAGGTCCAGGAAGCCATGTCTAGCTTATCATTGTGGCATGTAATAACTATTCACTGTACAGATACATCCCGACATGATTTGTTCTGATATCTTGTCAGCCTGGTGTAACAAGAACTACACATTTTGCTTCATAGATCAATGTTTAATACATTTACCTATGAAAAGCAAGGGATATTCCCTCTAAGGCAGCCTAGAAAAAATAAATGGATAGTCTCCCACACATATGTTTCAGTAACACATGAAGGCTAAATTATCCAGCTTTAAAATAAAATGACTTTAAAAAACATCATGCAAAGCCTGTGTAGGGTGTATACACTGAACGCACAAGTATCTCATTGCAGATAATATCATCTCAGCCTATTTACACTGACATAGCCTGCCAGGGAAACATTCATCTAGCTACCTTATTTAGTTGATAAGTAATGAATAAGTACCTTTTTGCATAATAACATTCCGATTTTAACCGCATAACATACTTGCATTTATTCTCATGACCTTTAAAAATAATATATTAGCTTCTTTTTTGCCAATGCTGTTTGAAGTATTGAACCTAAACTGTGTTTTAGCAAAACTGTGACCTGGTTAACACAAAGCATGCATTACTTCTGATTCCTCACCAATGAACTGAGTGGAAATGACAGAGGAAAGTTGGTCTCACGCATGTTCCCCGGAGCCCCCCAAGGACAAAAGTCATGTGACTTGCCGTAACCAGCTGTCCTAAATGGACAGCCTCTGTTCATTTACATTACAGCATTTGCTCCAAGTGTCCCATGCAGACAAAAAACGGTCCATCACAACACTGACACCAAAGGCTGTGCATATTCAAAATAGTTCTATTTGACCTCTAATGATGATGGGTTCTACAGATTGTAGTCAGCATTTAATGTGCATAGTTAAAATGTTATGTATTTTATAGTGCCTTGCAAAATCGTTCTGACACAAATGTTTTTAATAAATTTTTGCAGGGTTTTTACATATAGTGTATATTTCGGTAGCAGAAGGAATGTAACAAATGGATTTTTGAATCTTGACTTTAAAAAAAATCTAAAAGGCATAGAGCTCACCATATTTAGCATTTAAATGTAAGGAAAAGTGAAGGAAAGGTCTAATTTAAACGTTGATATAAGCCAAATATGGCATACATAGCAAATATAAGAGCGTGTGAGATGAAAACTCATTAGATAAGCTGCCGAGTGGTCTGTAGTAAATCTGGAGGAACTGTAGCAGAGCATATACACATGTGGAAGAAAGCACTTTGGGGTCCCAAAAATTTTTTTGGGACCCCAAATTGACATACAAGCAAAACAGTATGTTTCGAGGCAAACAAACACTGTACATCACCACTGAACTGACCTCCCTTACCTTGAACAATGGTTGGGCCAGCAAAATACTTAGGGAATTATTTTCTTCATCATGAAAACAACACTGATAGGAAGATGAATACAGAATACTGGTGAAAAGTAAATTTCTAGAATAAATTTAGGCTGAAAAATATTGGACATTTGGGGAAAAGTTCTAATTCAAAGCAAAATATGGCAGGATAAATCCATTAGGGAATCTGTAACAACACTACATAATGTTTCAAACTGACTTAAAGCTGTTATATAATCATCTGTGTGTGAACAATCCACCAGTAGCGCAGAAATCAAGGTATCTTCACATTTCAGTATTTGAGCTTTAAGTGAAATGGAGCTGGACCATGACAAGGGCTTAGCAGTTTTGCTCTCTCCCGACTCTCTTCAAATGTGATTAGTCTTCAATAGAGAGAAGAGACAGAACCTTCAAGTCTTAGAGGGGAACAGCAGTTCTAGTCCATCAAACTGAGTGACCCCATGAAGCATCAATGCAATGTCTCCCTTATCATGACTGCTGTGTCTCTCTTTCATTCCCTTCAGGATGTTGCTTTAGCTTTTACTGTAACTGTGTCTTCTTTTTTTATCTTTCAATTATTTACCCTTTTAAAATAGGAAAAATGTTTTACCTTTTCCCACATATTTAATTAGTTGTTTCATTGTATATGATGTTTTTGATAAAATGCATGAAAAAATATCAGTAACCCAAATCCAAAACGCTACATATCCATAACAGAACACCTCACTAATGGTGACAGCCTCATCCAAAAATGTAATTTTTTTTTGCAAGATGAACTATATAACGTACAAAAGCTTTAAAACAAGTTATCATCAGATTAGCGGGAAAAAAATATAAAAAAACTATTCAAATGGAAACAGCCAAATTGTACCTCCTAATTGTCTGTTCAGTCATTACTTGGTCATACATACATTTAGGTTAACTGCAAATGACTGTTGATATCTTGAGTACCTCCGTTTATGAGGTTTATTTATGTTGTAGTGGAAGTCTGGAAAAACACAATAGCAGCTAAACTTCAGTACAAGCAGTAAGGTTGAAAGGCCTTATTTTAATATGTCCTTTGATAATTCTGTTGGCAGTGATGACATGATGCAAGCTTTAGCACGCACTAAATGAGAAGTTCAACTGTTTACTTCCTCTTCCACAACCTCACAGTTATTGTGGTTTATTTCAAACAGTCCTTTAGTGCATACTGAGTTCACTGAGGCAACAATTGACAAATACAATCATTTCAAATTTCAAAAAACAATTCTAAATACATATTTTAGGTTAACTTTTCATAAATACAGTTCATAAAAATATTTTTGCATTATCTGCACATTACTATATAAATATTCAATTTATGTTTCTCTTGATGAAGTGGGCCTTTCTAATATCAGTGCTTTCTGGGCTGTGTTACGAACACTCTTGAGGAAAACCATTAGATTAGAGCCACCAGTTCCTGTGGTGTTGAGGGCAGTACCCACCCCTCTAAAGGGACAGCCCATGGATCTTGCATGGTTACCAGGTACAGTAACATACTTGGCCACAGTGTTGAGATGATAGCTCCGCAAATCCACCAGCGCAGTTACGCAGGAGTTGTAGGCCTGGCAGAGGTCAGCGCTGGAGCAAGTGATAATGAAATCTCGTAGCGACGGACAGACAGACAGAGTTTCAATCAGCTGACGGTGGGCAGGGGGCATGTAATCTCTCATGCGTGTCAGAAAGGCTCCTAGATAGGCCAAATCAATGAAAAAAACAGAGAGGAAACAGAAAGAATAAAAATAAGCCTCTTTTGGAAAGATTTCTCACCTGGGATATCTAAGAGGCAATGGTCATTTATGAAAGCTATCTAAGTAGGTTAAAGATGGATAGCAACAAATCTTTACCTGTCTCCCCCTCATGTTGAATGCATAGCAAAGCATCAAAGCATTGAATGGCTGAGCTCTGAGCTGCACTTCCACCTGATAGCAGAATTGGCTCATTGCTAACGCCTTCATACTGTAGCCCTCTGGGAAGCATGGGGTTATCTCTCCATCTGAAAAATGTGGAAGCGTTTTAAAAAGTGCAGTCAATATTCAACTTACTCAATGTAAAATCTGAAGTACATTTTCTATGTGAAGACAGACTACAGTAACCAACATTAAAAGACAATACCCTATTAGATCCTTACCAAATGAAGATAAAACGAAAACTATCCATAACTTGAGTATTTGAGACATTAAAACAGCTTCATAACTCACCCTGAGACAAAAATTCTCAATGTTCCATGAAATGTGTTTGGCTCCACATGATCTGGATTCAGCACAAATTGAGTTATTTCAGTTAGAATGTATTTGCCACGTTTATAAAACTTAAAGCATGTTAAATTATAAAAAGTAGCTTTAAATGGGAATTACTGTGCATGAGTTTGAAGGTTTCCTTCATCTTCTTCAAAGACTGTGTTACTTTGATTAGACCTTTCTGTATCCTGATTAGGTCGGGTATTTTCATAGCGTGCATAACCTCCAGGGCCCCCTGGTTAAAGTTCAGAAATTAACTGCTAAGTTACAGGAGAAAATAAAAAAAGTGTGATTATAACAAGTCTACACAGCACTTTTGCTGCCCTGGAGTAATGACTGCAAGAGAACATACAAAACATGAAAAGAGAAAGATAAACTGAAAAGATACACTTTTTTATGTTTCTTCAAAGTTACAGATTTCAGTAAATCAAAATGATTAAGTTTTCTAACCATCTCAGAAAGCCCAGATTTATGTCATGACAACCCGAGACAGTCTAAAAACCTGATTCTGTTACAAAAGTTATTTTAGCAGGAATTGGACAAACTTCCAACACATAATTGTAAGAACCTTATGAAAGGATGCCCAAAAAACATGTAAACCAATCACAGAAAGGTCTGTAAACAATTTAGATCAAGATCTGGCTATAGCAATAGGAATATTTTTGGTTATCCTAAGGAATCCAGAGATGAAAAAAACATTTTCCAAATTAATGTCAGACAGACATGAGAAAAAATAATGTTTAAAGGGATCATGTGGGTAAAAAGAAAACATCAGAAAAACACTAACCATTATGCCTGAACTGGCAGCCATCTCCACCAGCAATGACACCATAAAAAAACCCCTGCAACTTTCACCTCCAGGAAAGGAAAATATCAAGTCCATGTTCCTGTTTATAAGAAATATATTCAAAATGTCATATGATCAGCAAAAAAAAACAAAGAGGGATTGTGAAAGCAAGAAAATGTGATGGACTTACCCAATTTCCATATCCCTGAAGCAAAAATGAAAGATCAAATATACATTTGCTTCAGGAGGACTTTCACTATAACATTGTACAAAATGTTATTAGGGATGTCCCAACACTATCACAGGTAACAGCTTCAAAACCCTATGAAGTGTTTTTGATAAGGACCAGCATCAATCATTGGCTTTTTATAGGCTAGCTTACAAACAAAGAATACTAGCTCATGGACAATTTCAAACATGTGTATAGATGAGAAATATATTGTTTATCTTGTTTCGTGTTTATTTTTTTTCTTAACAAAATATGGTGTTTCTGAATCAGAAAAAAAACAACAACTTTATGTTTTTTTTATCTAAATGACCAGAACCACAATGAAAATGCTACAGACTCTATATTTAAGTAAGAGCAAAACAAACAGTAAACTTATGTAGAAACTCCAGCTGGGACAAATTAATTGAGCTCATCTGTATCAACCACTACAATTGCTAAAAGTGAATAGAATAAAATGTAGCACCTTTACATGGAGAATGGACTCATATTTCCCAATAGTACCTATGATTGATGTCCATACATGAAATGTCCTCAATACCATGCACTAAACTATTAGTGGTATCATAACAAATTCGAACTGAGTTGAATTAGTAACAATCCAATGTACTTGTCTGGGTTACACAACAGAATTAGCTTAAGTGGATAATGTCAGGTGATAAGTTTGATAGGATACACTGTTTAGCTTGAAACTTTGCTTAAACAATTTGGGAATGACATCTAATCTTTTCAACATGACTGTGCACCAGTCCACAGAACATGGTTCCATAGAAGCATGGATACATTTTGGAAGAACTTGACCGGCATGCACAATAGCTTGTTCTTAACCGGATAGAACAGCACTGGGATGAAATAGTTTGGATCCTGTGAGCCTGGTTTTGCTTGACCTCACAAAAGCAGTTTGTGAGACTGGTTAAAATTTTAACAAAAACAAAAACTTTGATCAGTGTTAATAAAGTACGAGTTGGGACATCCCCTCTAACAGTAAAGATATAACTCACCCTGTGGGATCCTTTAATTTCCAGTTGGCTAAAACCGAATCTGCATAGGTCAGGATGGGTGGAAGCCCAAGCCTACGAGATATTAGCCAGTAGGGCTTGGCCAGGGCTTTGGGGAGAATCTGCCAAACAATCAGTAAACTAAAGTTCAGTCAAAAGGCTGACTTACAACACTGCATGCCTCTGAAGATCCAAACTAGTTTCTTTTATTTGGTTCACAACCAATCAATGCAAAGATATCCAATCAGCAGATTGGCTTGTTACTCTGCAGAAGAAATCTGACCCTGTTGACTCCTTTGATTTTTTTTCCCACACTTACTATCATCTGCGTAAAGTTTTCACTTTTATTCCTAAATAATACATATTTACCCACAAAGTTTAACGTAAATTTGACATTTACCTGTTTTAGTGTTCTAGTTCTTAATTTTCCACAACTATTTTGTATTGAAATCCTTTTGTCAACTTTTCCATAGAGTAATACATACAACGCAATAGTGCATTTTAAAAGTTAACGGAGAATTTAGCTGTTTTATTTTATTATTTACCTTATAGCAATCCTGTTCATAGGCCTCCCAGAGATTTTAGCTGAGATATAAATGTATGGCTGTTAGCCATGTTTCACCATCCAATGGCACGAGTAAATTATCTGTAACATTTCCTCTATCATTCGCAAGTGCATTGGTGCTTTACCTGTGCAGGCGCATGTTGTCCCTCCTGCCATACATATCCCATACTGATGAACCCCAGGGCAAGGTGTGCCAGCCTGAGCTCCCGATGATTACTTAAAAGATGTGGACTTAAAACTTGCATCTGAATAGAAATAAGAACTAGATAGTTACTTTGTAGCGTTGGGGGGTGGGGGGTTACAAATGAATGTATCTACCTAGACAGTGTACGTCTTAACTAAATATAAAATAGATTTCCACAGTCTTACCTTATGAACAACATCTCGCAGTTTACGTGATTCAATTAAATGTGTAAGGTTATTTGCCAAGTCCAACCACACCTGATAATAATCTGGAAGCAGAACCTGGAAAAGGATAAGAATAAAATGAGTTGCCCATTGATTTTTCTGTTTGTGACCATGTGTTGAGGATGTTCATGTAGATTATATTTAGGTATATCATCACTTCTGACCTGCTTTTCAATAAATGTTTGGCTGCTATCTGTGACACACAATTCATTTTCAAGAAGACAATCTGCCAGCTAAGAGAATAGAGCATGTCTAAACAAATCTATATTTTAAAGAATAAGCTGTTATAAGTGTTTGGGAAGGAAAAAATACTACATTGTGTTGTGTAAAAGGATTAACGCATTAATAAAACAGGAAAGTCTCATAGTTACAGAGGAGGCAGGAGTTTAAACTCCCCCTTTAAACATTAGAAACTGACTTTTTTCATTCGCATTCCAGAAGTTTTGACTTAGATCTTATAATTCTGGTTGTAGTTTTGATTTAATACGTTGTATGTTTTCAGCAGAAAATTTCTAAAACCACCTAGGGCAGTGTCATTCGAGTCAATGAATGTCCTTCCAACTTTATGCAGCTCTTTGATTCAAAACACCTAAGTCAAATGACCAAGTTATTACCAGGACCCTATATATACCTCAAATGCATACTGAGGAGGTAATTAAGACATTTGATTTAGGTGTGTTGGGCCAGAGAGGAATCTTAAAGTTGTAGAACACCGTCCCTTGATGACTGGGGTTGTCCTATGTCAGAGGAGGGCAACTCCAGTCCTCAAGGGATGGTACTTTGAAAAAAAGTTTTTATACCCAAATAACCTTTTTCCATTTTTGTATTTTGTTGGAGTTTATGTAATCTAAAAACTAAGTCTTTTGGGGGCATGTCTCGATCAGCTTTACAATTCAACAGACAGAGCCATCTATTTGAAAGGACAGGCTCTATGACATGTAATGTAAGTCAAAGAGGCCACAGGTTGCTATGCCACAGGTTCTCAACTGGATTTGAGGAATTTGCTTTGACCTAAATCTCGTAACTTTGGTCTGATGCTCACACCTAAGCCAAGTCTCAAGTCTTTTTAGTATATATTGTTTTATCTTAAAGGATCATACTTCAATTTGCCTCTATGTTCCCAACAATTGTCACAATATCCTTTCTATCTACAGCTTAACCCACAGCATAATCCTGACTCTACCATAATGGGAAAGGTATTTCAGGGTTATGTGCAGACTTAGTTTTTCCATCTTAAATTACATTTTTGTAGTTACATAAATAATTAGAATTTTGCATCATCTAATCATTTGTCCATCCTAACTCATAAACACAGAAGAAATATAATGTTTGATCTAATGACCTTATTTTTGTACATTACTGGACGGAATAAGTCATGTGAAAGGTTCAACAGAGCCCAGAAACAACAGAATTTCATCAGATCAATAACCTTCTTTGACATTTGACAAGATAAGGTAAACTTATCAGTTTCAGTCTGCAGGGATTACATGTGCTGCTGACCAAACACTTAGTGAGGAGACAGAAGCAATATTTACCTTTGAAATGTGACAGAAAATAACCATAGTTCTATACAATGGATAATATTTTAATTCCTAGAGAATTTGTTGAATGTCTGCCATTTCAGAAAGGACCATAAATAAATCTTACCAGTGGCTCTTCAAGGATAAATCCTAGCTCTTCAGATATATCAAAAGCATCAAAGTCCGCCTGCAGTGTTTCTTTGTAGTTTGTCTCCATATGCTCTACCCTGAACTCGACTGAAATAGTTTGGCGTTAGAAAAAAATCCCTCTGTTTGTCTTACTCAAAGATATCAATTGTTAAACTTGCTCTGAGCTTTCTTCCACTACCTTTGTAACATCCCTTTTTTTTTACCACACTCTCTCTAACGCAAAGAGCCAATCAGATTTGTTGTACGGTAACAACAGGAGTTCACAGAGCAAAAAGCAGAAACTCCCTGTTTTGTGCTGTCTGCAAAATACTTTCGCATCCCACAGCAGCTGTTTGAAGCAGCTGATCAAAGTAGTACAATTATTACTGTGAAATAGCTGAAAGTGTAAAATCTCCCTGGAATAGTCCGTTATTTCTTTGATTATTTATAGAGATCACAGCAATTCAATTAAAATGCAAAGAGACAGAAATTTCAATTTAAACTTTAAAAATCACAAAAACTATATTAAAGGTTTGATCCAATCAGAACAAAGAACAACTATAACTAATCACTAAAAAAATGCAATCACAGAAAAAACAAAGCAAACAATCCAGAATCCTGACACATACTTCTAAAAGTGTTTTTGACTGACCTGTAGTCATGTTTGCATTTCTATTCAACATTTTTTGAAAAATTATTTAAAAAAACTGTAGGTGTAATGTCATCTAGCAACTTAATACAATTCTAAAGACAAGATTGTTTGTATAGGTTTTATATTAAATAAATTATTTTAAGCAGAAGAATGGCACATTATCTTTATGGGATAAAGTTCAGAAAAAAGTGGAGGGGTTGATACCCTGTCTATCCACATTAATGTATGTTTTTATTATTACCATTAATATTATTCTACTAGTGGTATATAAATGGCTGCACAGTTGATAGCACTGTTGCCTTGCTACTATTTGTGGTGACGTACATGCTTGAACTTACCTTTTTTGGCTTTGTATAGTTAATTCATACCTAGAGAATTACTTCTGATAATTGACCCCAGCAAAAAAGAATTATTTCCCTCTCTTCCAAGGCGCATCCTGATATAACCTTGTTTCTCTCCATGCAGCTGACTACTTCCAGATTTGTAAACAGTTTAATAAACTTCTTACCTTTGCTACCCCGAGCACTGGCGTCTAACTAAGCATTATGACAGCAGAGTTGTGAGCATAAAAAATCTTACATGGCTCTCAGATTAGTTTGGTTCTTGATGCTTCTGAATACCAAAACATTTTACACCTCATTTTGCATCTCATGAACCATGCAGCTAGGACCTCAGACCATGACACCACCAACATGTTCATGTTTTCAACAGATTTTCCCTGCGCATCAAACCATCCTGCTCAGAAGTCAACTCTGGCAGCTTCATAATCAGAAACATTTCATCAAAGGCACCAGCAACAATAGTCAAATGTTTGCCAAGGGCTAGAATGTGCAATGAAAAATCGTACCTGAAACTTTTAAATGTAAATACAGTAAATTGGTTATTCACATTGGTGGTAATAATATCTGATTAAGGAAGTCGGAGGTCACTAAAATTTTTTATTAAAATTAAAACTTCAGTGCGTAAGTCAGTCTTGGAATTAAGAATTTTCTTTGAACCTCTGAGAAGTGACGACATTTTTATAGTAATTCATACACTGGTTACCTAGTTAGTTGGTAATTGACAAAAAAATAATTGGGGGGGGGGGCTGGTCTGATTTGGAGAGACAGCACCTGTCTGGCTTTGTACAGAGGAGCTCTTCTCTCTAGGACTAGAAAAAGATGCAGGGTCTTCTTTTAAAACATCTCCTTTTATATATTGTGCTTTTACCCACTCATTATCCCACTGAGTCAGCATCTTCACCATTACCGAAATACAGTAGATTAAAGAATAATATAAAAGAGAAAATCATGAAAATCTCAAAAGTAAATTTGTTTAGCCTTCCTCATCCAAATTGCAAAGGCCTATTACTAGGCCTATCTATTACTTCGCTTTTGCTATGTCCACCAAGTCTATATTTACTGTTAATTTCTGATAGGGTCCTGATAAAGGGGATTTGTGATATACATGTTAACTCTGAAAGTGACAGTCTAAATGTAGCTTGTAATGCCATCTTTGACTGAATGGGCTTTCCATAAAGAATCCACAGACTTACACACTCCTGCTGTAATACTTTAGACCTTGTGCTGACATCTAGCATTGCATGTGAAGAAATAAATATAATACCCTACAACCCTCTAGTCCAACCTCCTTTATAAATAACCTGTGAGTTTATTTTAACTGAGTATTCTAAACCTGCAAGAAAATCTGATTTTAGTAGATCTTTCTCAGACGGTACTGTAACAAAATCGGCTCCATCTTAATTCTCAGAGAAACACAGCAGCAGACAACAAATTCCCTTCAGCTCTTTCCACTTCAGCATAATTTCAGCTAGAAACACAGTTTAACTCTCAATTTGTAGTTATATCCGTGTTCTAATAAGAGGTGAAGATGGTATGTCGATATCTATCACGGTTTTTTCGCAACGCGCCTCTAAGCGACACAAAGTTTCGCAAAAATCACAAAATTTCACTGAATCTAGAGTGATGTCATCATCAGCTAGAGTGTGGAAGATCCTTTTTTAAAAGACACTTGCTTTGTGTTTAACTCGCCCTCATGACTACATTTTTAGTAGTACTAGCCTATTTTCAGGTATTTTATATAACCAGGGTTTGACTACGGTAGAATGTCTTCAGAATTGTTTTAGAGCAGACGGTTCTTTAGAAAAACAACCCTAAAAAAAAAAGGCGAAGCAAAAATGGCCAGATTTCCTATAGAGTTGCATTGATTTCAATCTTGGATTTTTTTTGACGCACTCGATTCTTAACTCGTCACAGCTCAGGCTCTGAAGTAGGTAGAGATCTGAGCTGTGGCGCAGTTGTACACGAGAGACCCCAAACGCTCACGCTTTTGGAATTTTATCGATACCTATTATGGTTTTCAAATGGGAAGGGTTTATTTCGGAAGGGTAAATTGATGAAAAACTGGCTTAGCTGACACATGATGACAGTTAAGACACAGCTGCTGCATGAGGGAGGGGAGGGCCACCCCCCCTGCGTGCCGCGTGCTGCCTTCAGAACGGAGCTCCAGGCAAAAAAGGACAGAGACAGCATCCATTTTAACTGGATAAAAACGGACAATTAAGAGGTATGTAATTTTTTATTATATTTTATTTAATCTTTTAGTAAGTCGTACTTTGCTCTGAGTGTGCAGGATAACTGTATTTAAGAAGCTTTATTTAAGTAGCAGCAGCAGCTAAATGACGAGAACCAACTAGCTGGCTAGCCAATGCGCTAGCGCTAGCTAATGCGCTAGTTAGCGCGCTAGCTAGCAGCAGCCTGCTAACGTCAATTGCTTTTTTGTTGCTCTTATTGGGATAAATGGAATATGAAACTGGTCTGGACTGAAGACTGGGGTTATTTTGCTCATGTGTGTGTTCCATATATAAAGCTGATGAAATATTTATCAGGAACCAGTGTAAGAAATGTAACAGTCGTGCAGTTAACAATAAACAGGCTTATTAGTATGAAAAAAAGGCTTATTAGTATGAAAAAAAGGCTTATTAGTATGAAAAGCTGTTTCATTCAAACTACATAAATAAATATTTCATGAAATAAGTTAATATCCCCGTGAAATACAATTAAAATATTATTTAAGGAATGTTTTTTATTTCATTTTTATTTTATTTATCCACAATATTTAAAGTTTTTTTTATTTATTATTTTATTCATTTTAATTTTTCCACAATATTTAAAACAATAAACTGTAAATTGATTGGTTATACATCCCTAAAATATTTAAAGCTGTTTCAGCACTTTTTTCCAATATATCCAATTCTGTATGATATTTATATGTGAATACATACAAAACGCTAATCTGTCCACATTCAGTCTATGTGTGTAATGGTATTTTTTTTTACTGCTTCAGGTGACAATGATGACAGAGATCCTCCTGATGTTGTACATGCTGCTCCACCTGGACCTTACGGTACATTGTGACATTTTATCTTTCAATTCACAAAGCGGTATGACTTCCTTCTTTTTAAGTAACATTGAAATATGGATCACATTTTCACTTTGTAACTTGTCATTTTGAGTAAAACCTTGTAAAAACTGAAGCAAGTGCTTATCATGATTCTTTATATTTTACAGACATTTCACAGTCCAGAGGAGCAGGTCCTACACAGCCTCATCTCAGCATGAAGAGGTCATTCAAAGGCGAGTGGTACAAACAGCACCCATTGATTGAGTACTCACTCACAAAGTAAAAACTATTTTCCGTGCAGACATCTTTCTTTGCCAAATACTCAGGCATCTGCATTTAATTAATGTCTAGGATTTCCTGAATTGGGAAAACGCAATGTTGCATAGAACTGGTTGTAAAGTGTTGTCTTATAGTTTTATACCAAACACGTTACAGAACAAAACAATGAGAAAAGTCTACAAATAGCTACCTATTTAGTACTTTGTTAAAATATATTCTTAATTGTATATAGTTTTTTTGTTGTTGTGTTTGTTTAAGTCATAACAATTTCATTTAAATAAAGTTCTTGTATGCTGAATCAAAGTAAATGTTGTAATGTATGCTTTCGTCAGGGCCATGAACATGAATGCTGTTTGGATTATAAAACCAGAAAAGAACAGGACCAGAAAACAACCAGAAAAGAACCACAACAAAGCCAGAACCAAAAAAGTGCCAGACTGCAACTACAACCAGAATCACAACAGAACTAGAACCAGAACAGAACCAAAACAGAGCCAAATAGAACCAGAAAAGAACAGGACCAGAAAAACTCATTAAACTTGGATTCAGATGTTTTTAAACTTTAGTTGTAACCCTTTTGTGCCTTTTAGAAATACACAGTGACAATTTGGCATCCTTAAATGTTTTCCATTCAGTTTTACTCATTTGATTAACCTTTGACCTTTCCAAAATACTCTTCATCTCTGTGTTATAATAGTTTTTAGCAGATTCTCCAAATCTTTCCACTGATTTTTTTACTTGTCTTCAAACCTTGTTTGCTATGTTCATTTATGTAACTGTTGTCCTTTTCTCTTCAAATTAGTTCAGCTTATATCTGTTTTGCAGCTTATTTTTCTCCTTGTCCAAATGACTGAAGTCGTTTAGTACCTCATGAAAATTTCAAGGCCTTTTATAATAATTATTCTGCTTCTTTTCCTTTTGCTATTCTTCTTCTCCTGCTTATCTTTAAAGGATCATTTGGCTATTACTTCTTTCAGCTCTTCCTGTTATGGTTCAATTAGCTATGACTTCTTTCAGCTCTTCCAATTAAGATATAAAGTCTTTCAGCTTCTTTTGGACATTCCAGCTAAGAATTTTGGTGTTATCTTTTCAACTTTTTAGGTTATTCAACTTTTTTTACTTTTTTCCTCTTTGAATATGAATGGCAGATTCTTAAAGACCTTAGTGAGTAGACCTAAATGATTAAAAAGGAAAAAAGTTAATTCTTGACATAGTTGTAAGTAGCAGAGCTTACTATGGTACGATACTGGTGATGAGTGGTTAGTGAGTCTGGGATCCTGAGGTTCATGGTGAGTGTGAGGATCCTTGGCTGGCTAAAGAGAGAGGGCAGCCTTGTGAGGAACTGAGAGCTGGGAGGCTGAATACTGCAGCAATGACAAAGGAGGTTTGAGAGCTCTGGAACCGAGTAGCTTGGAGCATAGTAACTCAGTTCCAGAACACAATAACAATAAGCTTTCAAAAGAAGCAAATCCAAGAATTAGTACAAGACTACCAAGAAAACCATAAAAGGACTGAAGAGGGCTCGTACTACCATTCAGGTCAATCATCTGATGTTGTTAAAGGCTCTGCAGCCCCATCTATTCACCAGCCTGCTTGATGAGATGAAAGCTGCAAGGTGTGAAAGCGAAACTCCTCACAAAGATTTTCTCTGGAAAGAACACATACTAACACCAAAATCCTAACAGCATAATTGCTGAGTCTTTCTAGAAGTGACTTGACTAGCAAAATTAGTCCAAATATGCAGCACTGCGGTCGTAGACAAAAACAAGGGATGAAAGCTATGGTGTCAAAATTTGTTTCAACGGCACTTAATAAATCATCAGGCAGAAGAGGTGCACAAAAACGTAAATATTCATAAGCAAAAAAATAAAAAGATGAATTGGCAAAAGAGGCTTGAAATCAGGAACAATGCGCACTTATTCACACGTGAATGTTGACTACAAGAGCATAAAAGGTCTGTTAATTTGTACAAGACTGGAGTCACAAATCATGCTTAACACCATCATTTTTAGTTTCATATTCACTGTCTGACACCCCCAGTTGGATTACTTTCTCCCCCACATTGACATTGTTTGAAGGCAAAAAGAATACTGTCCAACTTCCACGTGTATCGATGAGAAATTTTTCACTGTTCCACCAAGTGCAATTTGTGGTTCAGCTTGTATAGGAATGAGCTTGTGGAGAGTATTTTATTTTTTCTATACTTGATGCCCTTAGAAGGAAAACAAATCGCAGACTTTATAAGCCCCTTCATTAATCCAGTTTTTTTTAATGTATATTTACACCAACTTCACAGATATAAAGAACTATTCTATGTTTAGTTTTTTTTTGACAATGTTCTGAGCAAAAACTAAACCTCTTTAGTCGAACAATATAAGTACCCGGTGTTTAAAACAGCTACATTCCATTATTTTTGCTCATGTAGGTTGATGCATATAGATTTGCCTTCTAATAACCTGCTGTTCTCAACCTTGCTTCAACTTGAACCAAGTTCCCTGAATCTTTGTAACTCATTCATCCCCAAAACATCTATTAATCCACCTCTGGACTTCAGAGTACGGTCTGTGTTCCTTTTTTTAATAGGCCTTGTGGATACCTATTCAAATGTAATGTTTATGATTGTGGCTAAAACTCCAAACCTATCTTGTTCCAGAAGGTTTTGAGGTTTGTCTCTGTGTTTTTTTACATATTGTAGGGCAGACACTGTGTGGCCTTAGCCCAGTAATGTATTTTTTCTGGCAACTGAACCATGTAGCTCATTTTTCTGTCTCCTTATTATGCATTTTAAAAACAGCCACACCACTAGTTTAAAGCAATAAGAATTCTTCAAATCACTCTGATCATAAGTATTTAATTATAAACCACAACATTTATGGACTTGTAGAAGCAGCTGTAAATGTCTTATGCCAAGTTCTGAGAGTGGTTTAGGATTTTCATAATTGTGCAACAGGTATATTGTGGCGAAACACCAGCTTCTCTTGTGAATGTTTATCCTTGCCACTAAAGCTGAAAATACTGCTTACTCATATAGGGCTGTAATGCTCAGTCAGACCAGTTTGCCTAAATCAGAATTACATGATCTGAATAAGTGTTTATATGCATGCCATTTGGATTATTGATCTGCATAAACCATGCTTCTCATTCGGGTTGCGATTTCATTCTGATCAAGCTAATCGCAATCAGAATATTCTGATTTTGTGTCATGAAGAGACGTTTTTTTCTCCAATCAGCCATTCATTCCAATTACTTATGTATGTGTAAATGTACCCATGTTTTACTGTAACAAACTGCCAACCTGGCTTATCCTACAAAGGCAACTAGAGAAAGGTTCCAGTCTCCAAACACCTCCTCTTAACTTTTCAGATAAGAGGATCTGGACAGTGGATTGTGGTTCTAGATGTAAAAATAAATTCATGTAAAATGTAAACACTGAGGAAAATCTTGTCTTTATTTGCTTTCAGTAGGCATTGTGGCACATTCTTCAGGGAGATGTGAATGCTGAGTAGAAATATTAGAAAATTCTGATTGCTTGTCATGATCACATTATAATCTAGTGTTTGCACACAAAAAAATGTTTTTCATGAAAGCATTTAAAATTTGAAAATAATAACAGAAGACTTAACAGAGAAACATGTTTAACTATGTTTTTGTATGTTTTTGTATAAAGTGGGACCTAGTAGAAAATATATGACCTCACTATTACCTATGCTAATTGTGCAATGCTAAACCGACTGTGCTGACAGTGATAAATCCTCATTAAGGTTTAAAAAACTTTCAAAAACATCACTATTGCTCTTCTATCACACATCATATTAAACTGGTGTAACAATGCAAAACGTTTGGTTGTTTTATTGAATGTTTTAGTGTTCAGATATTTAGATGTCGAATTTTGAAAAAAAAACTAAAAAAAAATAAACATATAGTAGGCTATATTTCAAAGCAAAGTGGAAATGTTAATGTTTGAACTTATTTTGCAAATATAAAAATGAGCAGACACAAGTCATTCAAGACCAAGGCTGGGAGAAAAGGCTACAATTATTTTAAGTTGAGGGAGTTCAAAAGGGCTATTGAGAAGTATCATCAACATGTGGTGACTCTATTATAATGATTAAACCCACATTATTACCACAGTCACACCTGCTGTGTACATTTTGACCATCTGTTCTCATTTAGAGCAACAATAAAATCTGCAACTGTTGTGAAATCCGTTTTACTGGGCTTGTCTAGTCTCAAGCACAAAGTAGGTACTTGCCTTTAACTCAAGAGTCACAGAAACATGTCAAACATTATCAGAAGTGTTTTTTGACCAACCCCCCACTTTTGCAAGACTTAATTCTTAAATTAAAGTTAATTACTTTTAAAATAAGTAGAAATCTTATTATATTATATATTATGTTGATCAATCTCTTCCAAATATCCTACTGACTACCCGTAGTTCAAATTTGTCCTCTGAAGAGGACATTTGTAAACTTGAATATCTCCCACCCACTGCATACCACTGAATTAGTTCCTTTTGCTATCTACAGAGGACATTTAGGGCTTTTCAATGATACCAAATGTGAAGGGGTGGGGCTTTTGAACCTTCATTTTCCTCATTCAGAAAAATGGTGTCCATCAGTATAAGCACATTTTATGGGAAGAGAAAAAGTAAATGCCATAATACTTTTTATTGTACAATTTTTGGTTTAAAATTTTGTTGGAACGCTCTAAATAAGTCTCTAAGCAGCATATTAAAACATTAGATGAAGTATTTTGACTGTATTTTATCGTAGTATTTAAAAGTTGAAAAATTATCCTCTGTAGTGGACATTTGTGGTTGGACATGACCAGAAATCGGTTTTAAAAGCTTAAAAACTCCATCAAGATCGTCAATGACCTTGATGTTTCAGATGATGGAAAAAAAAAAAGTGATCTCTTGCGGAGAATCAGGCCCTTCTTTACCAAAGTAAGGAAAGGATATTTGAGTCTGCCAAGAACAGCGAAATTGTGCATTGATGAACAAATGGTTCCATTTACTGGCCGATGCCCAGCGCGCCAGTATGTACCATGTGACAAACCACATCCAACTGGATTGAAGGTGTTTGTCTTGGCTGCGCCAACAGGACTGGTCTTGGACTTTGTATTCTACCAAGGTAAGACCACCTTCCAAGTTACAGGAGGTAATGGCATTGGAGAAAGAGCTGTTCCTCAAGGAACCCACCTGTTCTTTGACAGGTTCTTTACAACAATCAACCTCCTTGATACCCTGATGACAAAAAGGGTTAACAGGAACTGGAACACTTATAAGTAACAGGGTTCCAAAGGACTGTAATATCATAGAGAATAAGACCTTCAAAAAGAAGGGAAGAGGTGAATCAGAGTTGGTATCAGACGAAGCCCTTCTGAAGTTGCTGTCATAAAATGGTTGGACAACAAGCCAGTGGTCATGGTATCCTCTGCCTATGGCATTGAACCTCAGGACTAATGCAGAAGATGGTCCAAGAAAGACAAATTATTTGTGCAGGTGTCAAGGCCACTGGCAATTGCTGAGTACAACACCAACATGGGTGGCTTGGACCGAATAATGAGTTTCTACAGGATGGCTTCTCGGACTCGGAAATCAACAGTGCATGCAGTTTTCCACTTTTTTGACCTGGCAATCACCAACTCATGGCTTCAGTATAAGAGTATCTGCCAGTTTCTGGGGAAGAAACCACTGAAGTTGCTTAACTTCAAACTGCTTCTTGGTGAGGAGTTGATTAGTCGGGCCCAAGCAGGAATCGGAAGTGACAGTGAAGATGACTAAACTCCTCCACGTCAAAAGAAACTGGAAACCAGAGCCAAATGCAGCTCTGAGACACTATGGTGCCATCCATCTTCCAGAGATGGTGGACGAAATGCATGCGCCAAGGTGTCGCTGATCTAGCTGCACAAGCAAAACATATATGATGTGTACAAAATGCAAAGTTTACCTTTGTGTTTCCAAGAAGGGAAATTGCTTTTTGAAGTATCATAGCAAGTAAGCACAGGAATCGCTATGATACTCAAACTAATATTTATGTTAGTGTGATGATGGACAGTTTTATCAATGGGAAATTCCTTCTTATGTTGATGTTTGGACATTTTCTTAGGGACAAACTGGTTGCCATCAATGTTTAATTTCCAATGTCCACTGTAGTGGACACATGATATTTCAAAAATATCCCAAAATCTTTTTTTCAGTATTCTAAGTACCTTATACAGATTATGGAATTTAAAGAAATGGTGATTGGACAATATTTGTTTTCCTGGTAGTCAGGAGGATATCTAATTTCAGAAATTAAAACAGTACAAAGTTGAAATTTTGTTCTTAAAGTCTAATATACCGATTTCATGTTGTCAATGAATAGGCTCAATAACCTTTGATAGATTGTGATCCAATATGTCAGTGGAGCAAAACTGATTAGCACAGTCCCTAGGAACAAGATCCCTAAAATATGATCCAGGCATTCAACAACCTTGCAACTCTAGCAAGTAATCAAACGACCTGCTGGGATAATAAGTTGACAGAGGGAGTAAATTCAGACCACTGACATTAAAACAAGTAAGTAACTCACCATGTATGGTGGATTTCCCCCTAAGTCCAATTTCCATAGGCCGTACACTAAGTGCAAAGAATTAAGCAGATTCCTAGTGAGTATTGCAGCCACCTTTGGGGATGAAACATCCAAGCTCCAAAAATACATAATGAAGATAGCGATGAGGGATAAACTGTATGCCACCGACAGATAGCTGTAGTGGCTAACATGACTAATCTTACCAGTAGCTAGAGATGGACAGTCTGAAGGATAACACAGAAGCCATGGTTAGGGCAGCACAAGAACATGCCTTTATCACTAGAGCTATTGAGACCCATTTTTACCATACCAGGCAAGATTCCAGGTGCAGGCTATGCTAAGAAGCCCCTGAAACAATCCAGTATCTCAAAGCAGGGTGTAAACTAATGGCAGGAAAGGAATATTTTAAATGCCATAACCAAGTGGCTGGTATATTGTACAGAAACATCAGTGCAGAAAACAAACTTGAGAGCGCAGGTCAAAGTTGAAGTCACACCCCAAGGTGGAGGAGAATGACAGAGCTAAGATCCCATGTGACTTTCAATTACAAACAGACAAAATGGTAATGGCAAGTTAACCAAACATTGTAATCACCTAGGGCAGCCATTGGGATTCATCTGTCCATCCCAAATTATGAAAACATTAGGAAGAAAGAGCACAAGAAACTGCAAAAATGACAAGGGCTCAGGCAGGTCAGGGGATGTGTAGAGTCCATGGTTATCATAGCCCTTGGGCCTTGACCCTCACACTGCAAAAACGGCTGGGGAAAGATCTAACACGTTTTTAAATTTAAATATGTAACAAACTAAATACTTAGTTCCAAATTCAATATTTAGTTTTGTGTTTGGAAATAATATTTCTAAACTAAATATTTTATTTTTAATATTTAAACAAATATATTTAGTTGATAAACCAACTTGTTTGATCTTTTTTTTATTTGAAAATAAATATTTTTTCAGAAAGCTAAATATTTAGCTAAATTTTAAGTTTGCCAACAATATTTAGGGTTATTTTCTAAATATTTAGCTTCTAAAAAAATATTTTAGTTCGACCTTTTTTAAATATTTACTTGCTAAACTAATATTTAACTTGCTGGCTGAATACTTGGGATAAATATTTAGAATGAAAACAAAACATATTGTTTGGAAAAAAGTAGAATAATCAACAGTTTAGTTTATAAAATAAATATTTAGTTTGAAACCATATATTTAGTTTATAAAGTAAATATTTAATTTGAAACTAATATTTATTTTGTAAACTAACTACACTTTAGACCACATTCTCACCTGTGTGTACAAATGTAGAAAATTTTTCACAGCACGTTATGACATAAACTAATAACTCAGTGCATACAGCTCCATAGCAGTACATTGTATGTTTTTACACAGGGACTTTTGTCACACAAGTGATGTTTACACGTAACAAATCATGCAATGAAATGTATACAGATGATGGTCCTCTCAGGTCATGAATAAAACATACACTTTCACAGCCAGGGAGTCTATCTATACTGTTTTCCCCCTTTTTGATGAAATCCATGGGTATGCAAATTGTCAGGTATTCACTACATTAGTCGGTGTATGCACATGCATCCAAATTAGACTGCTTTGTTGTTTCAGCGCCTGTTAATTGATTTAGGTAGGTTTAAACCCCAGCTCCTGTTCCAGCCCTGTTCCCAACACCAATTATCCTGCAGCAGTGTATTGTCTGCTACTCTCTGACATGTGGGCTGCAGATGGCTTTCCTGATGAATGACACCAGGACAGAGGCAAGTTTTTCCTTGTGAATTGTTGTCACATTTTGCCACATGATGTGCTCACTGTAATAGGTCTCGTCCAGTCAGGCCCGGACTGGCCATAGAGAAAACTGGGAGTATTCCCAAAGCGCCGGCCTAATATTGGCCCGCTGGCCTGCGTCTCTGTGAAAAAACAAAAAAAAGTCTACCGGCAGTGCCAATATCAGATAGAAACACCAGCGCTGGGACAACACATTTAGAGGCACTCAGGCCAGCAGCATGAGAGGAGGGAAAGATGATTGGTTTATTTCGATTAAGACCCGCCCCAAACGTCCGTATCAACCACACAGGTGTGGAGTAAGGGGGGTGGCGTTTGACTGTTGAAAGAAGTGAGGAGAAGCTACTTGGGTCTCCCGACGGGGTAAAGGTAACAGAGAGGGAGAGAGACAAACAGAGAAAGGCGCTGGAGGAGGATGCGGCAAAATGCAGAAAAGTAACAGATGTATTTATTCAGTCGCATCCTTTTGCCATTAAAATAAAGATTACAAGGTATAAAAGCAAAAACAAAACATGCACACACAAAATGTTGGTAAAAATATTATTTAAAGGTTAAATATAGCAGCTCGATAGCTCAATTGGAATTTCACCAGATTTCCAATCCAAAGCTCATGGGTTCAAATCCAGCCACACCACAGCATCCAGTGTGGGTCCTTAGGCAAGACCCTTTGCGCTACTGCCTACCTGGTGCCTGCAAAAATGGCTGACTAGGTGTGGTTTATACCCAAAACAATTTCCTACGGGATCAATAAAGTATACATTATTATTATTTTTAAGTTTAATATTAAATTTGTGCCTACATTTGGTGTTTAAAGTTTAAACAGAGACTCCTAAAGGAACTTCAGGCAGCACACATTCAATCTACAGTGTAAATATGGAGCCTAGATGACACAAAACAAAGGACCCATCTGATCCGTCACACTTCTAAATGCTGCTCTCATCCTTCTCCTCAAGCATCACCACTGCAAAGAAGGAGTTCTATCAGGACAAGATCCACAGCGCTATTTTATACCTTCAAGTCTCTGTTAAACCCACCACCTCCTGTTCCAGCAACCAACCACACGGCAGATTCCTTTGCCAACTTCTTCACAGACAAAGTGGCAGCGATCAGCAGTCAGTTCTCAGACCCATCAACACAGACCACAGCTCACCCTTCCTAACTGATCCTTCCTATGAGCGCGGCTGAACCTACTGCTTCCTTTTCTTCATTTACCCCTCTCACCGAGGAGGAGGTATCAAAGCTTCTCACAAGCAGCCGCCCTAGATCTTGCCCTCTGTATCCTATTCCCACCACACTCCTGCAAGCCATAGCTCCAACCGTTGTGAAAGCAGCCATTCACCTGATCAATGCTTCACTATCTACCGGATCATTCCCCACCCCCTTCAAACAAGCCCAGGTAAGTCCCTTATTAAGAAAAAACCCTCCCTAGCCCCCACCCAAGTGGAGAACTACCGACCGGTCTCCCTCCTCCCTTTACTATCTAAAATCATCGAAAGAGCTCTCTCAAAGCAGGTGGCAAAATTTCCTCCTTGATTCTAACCAATCAGGCTTTAAAAGCGGTCACTCCATGGAAACGGCACTCCTGTTAGTAACGGAATCCTTAAACAAAGCCAAAGCAACAGGCCAATCATCAGTTCTCATCATACTGGACCTCTCAGCTGCATTTGATACTGTAAACAACAGCATCCTACTTACCAAGTTGGCAGACATGGGCATTGAGGGCAGTGCACACTCCTGAAAACTTAACTGCTTGTTATCCCAGCCAAAGAAACTATCCACCTGAACATCAGCATCAGGTTAGACTCCTTATCTGTGGCACCTACTAAGGTTGTAAGAAACCTGGGCGTCATGATCGATGATCAGCTGACCTTTGCGGATCAGGTTGCCTCTGTCGCTCGATCGTGTCACTTCTCTCTATTCAGCATCAGAGAGATTAGACCATATCTAACTCAACATGCAACACAGCTCCTAGTTCAGACCTTGGTCATTTCCCGAATTGACTACTGCAACGCCGTCCTAACCGGTCTTCCAGCCCGTGCTGTGAGACCGCTACAGATGATCCAGAATGCTGCAGCTTGCTTGGTTTTCAACCTGCCAAAGCGATCGCATGTCACACCCCTTTTCACTGAACTCCACTGGCTTCCTTTAGCTGCACGCATCAAACTCTAATCACTAATGCTGGCATACAGAGTGTTTGATGGATCAGCGCCCATCTACCTCAACACCCTGTTAAAGCCTTACGTCACTGCCCCCCCCCGCTCCGTTCCTCCAAGAAGCGCCAACTAACCCCGTGAAGGTAAATCTCAACTCTTCTAATTTGGGGTTCCTCGCTGGTGGAACGACCTTACGTGCACTATCAGAGCATCAGATTCTCTTTCCACTTTCGAGAAATCCTTGAAGACCCAGCTCTTCCGAGAGTATCTATCACCCTGAAAGATCTAAAAGCACTTATTACCCCCCCTGATATTAGTTAGCACTCAGTGTATGGTACTTGGGCCTTCTGTGTTTACGTAAATGGTGTAAATGAGTGTCATGATTAATGTTAAATCCTCTCCTAGCATATTGCAGGTAAATTGCGTAGTAGTTCAATGTTAAACCCTCTTTTTTTAAGTCGCTTTGGATAGAAGCGTCTAATAAATGCATATATGTAAATGTAAATGCCTATATAAGTTTCTACAGTAGAGAAACAACACATGAACACTACCAGACGCTAGCATTTACATAAACGGCTCTCAACTGTTAAAATAGCTTTCTTTGCAATTTGGTGTTATTCTATTAAGTGATTGTGTTGTGTTGTTTCTTCTGTTAACTTACTGTTATGTAACCCAGATCAAACATGACCATATGTGTATTCCAACCTTGGATTTACTGTAGCTTGGGGTTCATTAGTATTCCCTGATGATTTGCCACTGAGGCAGTTGATTTTTTACATGATTTGACTATGTAAAGCTTTAACTTAGACACTTATTATTGTGTAAAATCTTTATTATCTTAGTACTATTGCATTAACAGCAGTAAAGCTACTGTATATTACAACCTCAGAAATTACATTAGGTGTAATAGGTGGCCTTTTATTTGGAATTTGCTATAAGTGTGTGTGCGCACGTGTACAAATGTGTTCTGCTTGTGCCCATGCATTTAGGTGTGGGTGTGAACACGTATGTGTGGGAATATGCATGCGTGGCAAGCCCAGGGTGGCCTGGTTACATGACTGACTCCTGGCCTGAAAAAATCTCCCAGTCCGGCCCTGCGTCCAGTCTGAATATATGCTCTCTTCAAGAAAGGCCACTGTGGTACTCATTAGAGGGATTTTCCACACCCCTGCACAGAAAACAGCATATAGTTATGTAAAACTCTATATCTGTGGTTTGTCTACAAGAAAAAGGTTAAAAATATACTGGTGTTGTAATGTCTTAGACAAGAGGGTTTTCTACTCATTTCATATATCAATAAAAAAAATTAACAAAGGTAACTTTAACCAGCTGTAAACACTGTGTCCTTTAGTTGCTCTTTTATAATAAGAAAACACTTGAAGGTGCAGCTGTTATATAACTGTATGCCTGTGTTTTTCAACTGCTGTGCCAGGGCACACTACTGTCCCGTGGATGATCATCAGGTGTCCCGTGGAAATTATCCAATTTCACCTAATTGGTCTAAAAAGATTTTTTGAAATAATCTGCAAATAATATGCCAATACGCCATTTTCGAGTGTCTGTGTTGTAGTATTGACTAGCGGCGTAATCCTGTAATTTCCTTATCACTAGATGGCAATAGGTACATAGCATTGTAAGTTGAAATAAGAGATATAAATACATATTTGTGTTTATTTGATTGATATTCAAGACACTTCGATAAGAATTACTTATATTTAATATATTACAAATTTAATATATGCGACTGTAGAGTATCATTTGTTTACATTTTTGGTTGGTGGTGTGCCTCGTGATTCTTTAAATGAAAACAATGTACCTTAGCGCAAAAAAGGTTGAAAAACACTGCTGTAAGCCATGTGGACAGATGATCCTTTAACTGCATGTTTGCCATGCTGGACTGTATGTTATCACCAAGCTCAGCCAGGGAAAAGGGGGTGGTAACATTAAAATAGATGGAAGAGGTTTTTACGAAACCCAAAGCAAACACAAACAAAACTAAAAAAGACAAATGCCAGATAATAAATATGTAAAAATAAATTTGGCAGGAAGAGGTACTAGTTAAATAATAATAGGTAATTTCAAGTAATCAAGCAAAGTTTCAAAGGTTTTGCACAGCAGCAAACAGAGGCCAGCTGCTCTGATCAAATCCAACCACAAACAGGTATGTTGGAATTTAAATAAGTGGTCATCGTTTGTGATTGGAGGAGCAGCTGATGAAGCAGCTGATGACATTATTGTTTAGGTAATCACTTTTATTTTATTCCGAAAATAGCTATTTAAAAAAATATTATGACTGTTTATTAAAAGTGTATATTAGATTTGAAAAGATAAGGTATTTAAAAAGAGAGAAGTCGTGTACAACTAAAATTATGCCAACTAAAGAACTGAAATTGAAATTTGCATTAATGCCTCATATTTGTTTAACCTATTAATTTTTTGGTATTTTGTATTATATTTACTTGCATTTTATAGTACATTATTTAATCTGTTTGACCATTTGTTAGGTTAGTAATCCATTCATTAAGCTCTATTTATTCCTGCTTTAATTCTAAAATAGGGAAGGATTTCCTTCCATACTTCTCGGTTTACAAATCTATACAAAAAAAAATCACATTAATTAAATTTGTACTGATGTAATTAGATTTTACCATAAACCTCATCAATTTAGATATATAGTGTGAAACAAATTCCAAATTTAGTCTTTAACTTTGGTAATCGCTAGAATAATTTTCTACCTGGCTTGATTTGCTTGCCGGTTTATTTAAAGGTTGATCAGTCACATTAGATTCAAGTAGATTACTTCTCAGCAGGAATGAAATCTTATTAAGGCTGACAAACTAATTTGGAGGTTCTCTGCCACATTTATATCTCTGGTATAATTACATTTCCCCTTGTATGTATGTTTATACTTCCTGTTGCATATAAATTTAATAGTTAGCAGGAACCTAAAATAAGCTGGACAGAATTTTACTAGCATTTACTTTGACATACACCTCACATACTACACAGTTTATTTGAACACCTTGTTCTTTTGCTAAATAATGTGAAATACACAATCGGTCCTTGCTTATACATTTGCTCTTACAGTGACAATATTCATAATCCTGGCTTTGTTCTTTCAGTCTGCAAATCTGTAACTCATTTTACCTATTTATGAGTTTTCTCATTGTATTGACTCAGCTACTGTCTAGATTATTTAAGTGCTATCTTGTTTTTATGTAAATGTTGAAGTTCAGTTACTTGTGAAACAAACTTTAAGGCGATAACATACTATGTCCTAACAAAGAAAATAGATGTTTTACTGAAAGTTGCAAGAACAAGCAAAGTTATTTCTGCCACAACTCAAAGAAACAAAAGAGTAAAGCTCCTAAGTAGTCATCATATGGACTTGGACTGATCAGTTTGTGTCATATGTCCAAGTAGCTACAACACTCACTTCAACCTTCTAACCATTCGTATGAAAGGTACCACCGATTAAATTGTGATAAAATTGGAGGGGTGATTTGAACACATGTTGGGACAATGTTGTTCTAACTATAGCAAATTGACCTAAATGTACATTTCTGTCATTTTCACCGTTAGCAGAAAAATTTATGTCAGGCAAGCCAAATTGTTCTGTTGGCGATACTACTACTAGAAACAACAAAACAACTAAAAATAACATTTATAATAACTATTAAAATTAACTGGGAGGGTCCAAGAATACTGTACAGCTTTGCGCATGTCAGTGTCTTTACTCTGAATAAAGCCTAGTCCATGTAAATGCACACCAAGGTCCATGTAAACTATATATTTCAATGAATTGATACAAATATATTTCTATCCAATCAAGAAGTTTCTGCTTGTAAACATAACTTTACTTACTTATAGATACAAAATAAAAGAGAATACTTGTATATTTAACATTTTTGCTGTTCCGCTCTTTACAGACGAGGACGACTAAGTGGACAATCCTTAACTGCCTCAGGCTGCTATATCATAGCAGTTCATGGCTTCAAAGGTTTCCATGCAACCCTAACATTTAAGTTTGTGAATTGATCTCTGTGAGCTGATCACTCAGACTATCCAAAAATTGTTTTGAAAAAAACGTCTTAAATTGATTATTTTAGGTAATCTTAATAAATAATAAAGCAAATGAATAAATACACAGGGAAAAGAGAGATAATCCACCTGTCAATTACTAAGTTTGTTTTCTACCCCACATACTAAAGATTTAAAAGCGTATATGCATTCACCTTTAATATATCCATCTCTAAGATATTTCAGACATCTGTAAAAATACTAGTGTTTACATGCATGTCTAGAGAAAATTTGAAATTAAAGTCAAACAAAGTAGAGAAGTATTTCTATTACCAGCAGGGATTGGAATATTCAAGGCTCCTGCTGCAAAAGCAATTGTTTTTGTTTAGTTTTTTCCTAAAAAGTCTACATTTGGAAACAACCAAATGCAATGGCTCTAAAAGGTCATGGCAGAGGCATGTTACACAAAACATAATAATAAACACAAAGGAATTGTGCAATAAACTAGTAAACATAAACTGGTCTTATGAAAGCAGACTACTGTTTCAAAATCTCAAACCTAGTTCCAAGATTTTGAACTATTAAATTAATTAATCTTACAGTTCATATGCATATCTTGGTAACAAGCCATTAATAGATAAGGGAGCTACTGTTAAGGTTTGTGTGCATAAATGCGTGTAGACATTCATTGCTACAGGGACAACTGTCACAGGTTAAGTCAGGTGTAACAAGCAGCTCCCGTCAAGGCAAGTCAGGCACACAAACTTGCATATGCCTGGTGACTTTAGTCAGCATGACAGCCAATCCTGTCATTTGTTCACCGTGCCATGCTGCTTATCTGTGTTTACAACAGATGCTTGACTTCCCAGCAGAGAGGTGGAGGACTACAACTTTTAATCCAAAGTAAAAGCTATCATTCTTTCACAAGCTGATGAGCTGATTGAACGGAAAAGAACAAAGTATAACAAAATTGGTGAATAGAAATCACAACGATATGTAATAAAAAATCAGGCCATCATTTAATATGAATTCTACACATCAGAAATTATGTAAGCAAAGTTAAGAAAGGCATATTTAAATCAAATAGCTTTCACAGCTATGACTGTATGCATAGGATTTTCCCTCGGTAACAAAGGGCTGGTTGCAATTTTGTTAACACTAGTTTATTTTTTTATAGAACAGTCAAAAAAAAGTATTTTTTTTTTTCAAATAAGACTGTGTCTGCTAGAGTCGTCAGGTCACTGTAACATTATGCCAACTTCCCTGTGCTCTTGTGCCTGCTCTATTTGTGTGCAGAAAAAGGTCCGCGTTAGACTGTTAATGAATGACAGTTAGATAATTTTTCTGCCACTTTTGGGTTTTTTATTAATAAAGTTGGAGTATGACACAAAAAATTGTTAAGCATGTATCTTTACAAAACAGTGCTGGATATATTATATTTTAAATAGGGAAAATAAAAATAATGTTTAACAGCAGATTAAAACAGATGAACAGTGTCTTGTTTGTCTTTCGGAAAGTCAATATTTATTGCCACTTAACATTGTTCACTGTAATGAGAATTAAAGTTAAAGTAATCATGTCTGAGTATACTTGGCTCTTGTAGTACTTGGGGAAAAAAAACAGCTGATGCATTTTATCAAATTCCGAATAAAAATTTGGGCTACATACATTTTGACTGTCAGGGACTCATGAGAAGCTTGCTCCAATAATGCATTTTTTTAAATCATGCCTAAAAACTCACTTGTTTATTGGTTACTAAATCAGATTTACAGTACATAAGAAAAGGGTACTCTCGTAGTACTACTTTTTTAAATTTCTTTGCCTATTTCACATATTCCCCGTTGTTGCATGATCTTTTTATTTTGCTGCAATATGTTTAATATTAAGGATTTGACCCGTTTCAGATAACATTTAAAACATTTTCAAGTTAAAGTGTAATGTCAAAAGTCAGGTCTAAACATTGTGCAGCGCAAATGCAAATGTTTAAGGGGTTTCGACCATTAGTAAAACACAAGTGCATAAATAGAAAATGTTAAATCCTTCACATGCATCAATTTCTGAGATTGAAGCCCTTGTTGGTCTGATAATGGCAATCGGGGTAAAGGGGAACAACAGTGCGAATGTACTGGTCTACCAGTATAAATATCGGCCTTTTCCGTGGCACCCTGTCCTGTGACAGATTTTCTCAGCTACGCACGAACCTGCATGTGGTTAGGAACAATGAGAGGCCTTCTGGAGACACTGATGTGTTTTACAAGGTCAGACCAATGTATGACTTAATAGTGCGGACCAATGCTCTCATTCCATGTGCGAGTCCCACTCCTTATAATGGCCCACCAAAAAAGAGAGCACCAGTTGAAAGAAGACCAATTCAAGAGTCGCAGACTGACATGCTGGACCACATGCCAAATTATGATGGTTAAAAAGAGGCAACAAGGTACTGCTTTAAATATGCACATAGAAAATGAGCCAGAATTATGAACTTATCTTGTTATGTTCGGACCTTATGTGTATTAAAATGGACAAAAAAATAACAATTAAAGAGTTTTGATGAAACATTTTTTTAATTGATTCTCTTTTCTGGTAGCATAAAGTTGGGTAAAAAGTTAGCTTTATATTTTTCACAACCTCGGAACATAATTCAGGTCTGAAGGGGCTAAAAACAACTCGAAATCTTTTTATGAAAAAGTAAAGTACAAAACAAGTCCTTTCACTGAAGTCCCAAATAGAGCAGAAAAAAAAAAAACTACATAAACATGTACAGTAGAAGTATTGCTTAGTTTATACCATAAACATATCTTATGTGACAATGACAAAGTTCAAACTAATTATTATATTGTCTTTTGATTTTCTGTCATAACGCTGAGTATAAGTATAATAAAAAACAGTATTACAAATGCACTTTTATTTCGGGATTTATTTATCATTATTCTTAATTTCAAATTCTAAATTTAAATACAAATTATCAATGAGTTGATGCAGTTTTGAAATTTTGATATCTATGGTAACTGAAAAATCCCCCAAAATATACCCTCCTACAAATGAGTTACAATCAGATGATCATGAGTAGATAGATGCTTATGCAATTGCTTCCCTTTTAGAGTTTCTCTTTAAGTTTTGTTTTTACTTCTTTAAAACATTTTGGGAATGCATGATAACTATTCTTACATTTTATTTGAGTTTCAATCTTTCTAAATTGAAAGTAAGCATCGTCTCGTTTAAAACAAAAAAAAGCTGTTTCAGTAATTAAACAGCTGAATCAGAATATATATCAGAGGGTAACTTCAGTGTCTTTTTACCTAAAAGAGATGCAAATGAATACAAATTTAGTTTACCGTAAATGGATGTTGGGGAGTATTTTCATTGACAAGCCTAAAGACAAAACCCGTCAGGTAAAAAATAATTAAATATTTGTTTTCATATTTTTCAGAATTTTTAGAGATGCTTGAGGCAGTCCAGATAGTCCAGAAGTCTTAAAAGCAATTAAATATTGTTCAAATTTCTTCCAAAATTGGACACTTAATAGTAGAAAAGTTATTTAGAGTGAAACATTTGTTTTCATTCTTCATCCGCTTGATTCAGTTCTTCTGCTTCTCTATGTGTCTTTTGTCTTATTATTTTCTCAGTCCCAATATGATGTCAGCTCATGCTGAGCAATGTTCTAATGGAGGTTGTCTCTGTTAAAGCGTAATTTTCCTCCACTACATGCTACGTGCATACTCTTTATGAGAGATTTATATAATATAATAATTTCATATGGGCTCTAAAAATGAAAACTTATCTGAAATATAAAATTTCTTTACATTAATACACTGATTGATTACTGATGATTGTTCCTGTGAAAGTGACTTGAGATGACATGTTGGAAATTGGCGGTATGTAAATAAACTCAAATGAATTTATTAAATACTGACAGGTTAATATAATATACTACATAATAATTTAAATAGTGTGAAAAATATCGTATAAAAAATAATACGTAAAAATGTAACAGTTCATCAGTAAAATTAATTTATTATTTTTTATATCTGTGTTACTGTTTTAAGTTGGAAAGAAGGTTGAATTACAGTGGGGAGAGCCTTTTTCCCTCCACATTTTTTATCTGATATCTGGCAGATGAATTAAGTAACCATATTTGTTTAATATTTGAAACTTATCTTGTGGGAAAATCCTCCACTATGTCATCATGACGGTTTACAATTGAACATTATTTAAGTTTCCTACTGTGGCTGTTTTTGGAGCTTTGCAACAGAACAGTTTTGGGTGAAATCTGAAAGAAAGATTGATATATAGTTCAAATTCTATGAGCTGTTAGACTCGATCTATACTGATAACAAACTTTATTTTGAAGCAAAAGGTCAGTCTGGTAAAGTATGTGGTGCACACAGTTTTATTTAAATTTGTAGATTTTAATAAATAAAGCAAATTGTGGTCTTATTCTTAGACACTTTGTTACACCAGGTGTTTTCTTTTTCTTTCGAATTAGAACCCATGTTTATGCGACTTTAGCCCAATTAGCAGTTTGTGGGTTCATCAATTACAATTATAAAATCAGGAACACAATTGTGAAATCAAATTCATCAAAAGCCAGCTGGTTTCTTTCAAAACTACTGGCCAGAGTGTTCATTAGACATTTGTGGTTTTATGTCATCTAATGATACCAAAGTCTGGTAATTTTGATGACAATCTGTAGTATACTAAAAATTCTTATATTCCGGATAAAAAGCTTTGGATGTATAGAATTTTGGCTTCGATTTCTGTTAGTAAAAATCGTCTTTTGTTAGTAAAAATTAGACATGGACATGGTCCAATCTGTGGCCTGTGGTTTTCTTTGCTGGAGAAAAAGATGACTATAATTTCAGAATATTCTACAAATCGAGCACTGTACGTGCTCGATTTGTAGAATCCTAACGCTGTATCTTCTGTGAATAATATCCTAACATATGGTTGGTAAGCTCTGATAATAAAAACTACTCTCAGAGGTGTAGTGTCCGGGGGATTGATATTGTGAAAATGAAAAAGATAATAAAAAGATAAATATAATATAAATTAGTTGTATTTCTAAGGTTAGTTGAAGTAAAACCTTGAAAGATCCTAAATGTTAATTTATATATATTTAGAATGTAAACTGTGGGATTTAGGGGTGTGATTAGCTTTTTATTGTTAACATTAAGCAGTTTGATAAATAATTTCTATTTTGAAATAGCATAAATACCAAACATATACAAAACAAAAACAAATTACTTGTCTAGTGTAGTTGTTTTACCCACAGAACTGTGTGCTGCCATACTGGTGTGCTTGTGTTGTGGTTCTTAACCTTCCTCTTTTTAGGGTATGGCTTGCACGTGGTGGTTTCAGCTTCCCATCCACCTTCTAAAAGGAGCGTTATTTAAAAGACCTGCATTTCTAAGGTAGACTTCAGAGTTTGTTTGCAATGCAAGATTTCCTAGCAAACTCTTGCCAGCTTCTTTAATGTGCTACCTTCTTTACTACTTACCTCATTTGGTCTTCTGCCTCTCAGTTTGTTTCTCTCTGAAAAAAAATCTTCTTGGCTGGCCAATCGGCTGTGTGGATGTCTTTTGCCTCATCACCTCCTCCTCCATAGTAAGAGCACCAACTCTTCCTCCCTTCACTAAAACATCCTTAGTTAACTAGAACCTTTAATTAGTATTACTGACTTTTCTTCCACCATGGATCCAGGCCCAACCTCATTTCCTGCCCTGCAGCTAATAACTTATAGAATTACAAAGTGTACAATGAACTATTTACCTTTGTATTCACGTTTGTGTCTGCAGTTTTCTGCTCCTCAGATATACCCAGTCAAGACAGCAATTTTACTATCATTATTATAAACTTAAAGAGTTTCTTGTTTTCATTTCAAATACATATAACTATAGTCTATTTATTGTTTGCAAACTTTCAACTTAACACCGTAGTGCTGACTGAGTTGAACTTCTGTACATGTATGATGAAAAATTGTTGAATTTATATACCAAATGAATGCAGTTGTGAAATTTCACACAAAGTTCTATTTAATTAACTGTTATCACACTGAGCTCCCCTTGGTGAAAGCATCCAATAAAAAGGCCACTTGCTTTAGGTTCATATTAAAGAGAGCTTGAATAGTATTCTGTCAAGGTTTGCGATACCGACTGGAGCAGAGGTGGAATTGTGTGAGAAAAAGTGATTTATTTTCAGATGAATGATGAAAAGAACATAAACCGGAACAAGGGAAATGCGGAAACGGACCAGGGATGCGCGGGACATAAACAAACAGAAAGTTAACAACTGATGATGAGAGTGGAAACACGGAAACTACTGAACATGAGAATACTATACAATAAAAATAAATGGACAAGCGGAATAAAACAGGATGGAGAAATAAACAAACCAATAATAATAATACTAAGCAGAAGAAACACGAGAGGAACTAGGGGCAACAAGGGAAGAATCTTTTCAGGAAATTACAAACAGCAAAGAAGGACACGAGGGAAACCATAGACTACAAAGAAACAAAATCAAAAGGGAAATAACTACACAGGGAACAGAGGAGAAGGTGATGGAGAAGAGAGGGAATCAGCACAGAGAACCAGCGAGCCAGAGGGTGGGAAAGGCTTACTAGGAGACGGGCAGGAGATGGAGCTGAGAGACGGGAGGAGAACAGACAATCCAGCGGTGAGTGAATGAATTGAGCAGGCTTAAATACTGAGGAGCAGGAGGTGGAGTGGTGGAGAGGATGATTGGATGATTACACAGATGTTAGTGATAATAATAAGGGAAAACATAGAGAGAAGAGGGACAGAGCAGGGGTAACTGGACAACACAGAAATGAACAAAACCCAAGACAAAACCAAACTAGAACCTAAAGAAAACAATCACTAATACTATAAATACATAATGATAATAATAAAACAAGACTAATAAAAGAAAACTGAATCAGACCAAAAGCACAGATCATGACATTTTGTCTGAACAACCTTTCACTACAGTTGAGTTCATACACGACATGTAAAAAAACCATCAATCATGAATTAGGTATAATCAGCGGAGAAGGTGCAATGATTTAATTGCTAGTTGTAAAATTAACATTTTATACCAGGATTAACTGAGATCTGCTTTACCAACACAGATCTAAGAACTATTTAAAAGCTTTTGAACAGGAATGTTGGACAGAAACAGAATATATATTTATTTTAGGAAATTTGAGAAGGAGCAAAAAGAAAAGCACCTAATAAGCTGAGAACAGAATTAAGTACAAGGGTGACCTTCAAAGATCTAATTTATCTTTATATTCCAAAATGAAGAATGATAATGATGAATGCAGTTTTAAAGAGCCCCTGCGTAAGTACATATTCTCTTTCCACGTCTGAATGGGGTTATCATCAATACCAATGACTCAAAATATATTTCCAACCTTGTGATCTTCTCTTTTCTCTTTTTAAGGAGTTCTTCCACTTTCCCTCTTAACTCTTGTTTGTTAGGTATAATATGCAAATTATATCAGATTTATTCTACACGACTTTAAATTCAATTAAGCTGCACAATTATTTGTGTCTTCATTGATTTTAATAGTGGGGTAACCTTCAGATTACTCATTGCGTACAAGCCATTGTGATGATTACAATGCATGTTTAATGTATATTGTTACATTTTTATACCTTTTTACTTCTTGAATCATGAAGTAATTCATCACTGAAAAGTGTAACCATCTTTAACATAATTTTAAGTCTAACCTACTTTGGCTGCACTGCATTTAAGGAGTGGGTTGGTGGAGCGGAAGCAATGAATTCAACGTTCAGCACTTTCCTTCTTGTACAGAATCTAGACATTTATTTATAGGTTTGCTTCCCCTTTGTGCTCCCTGTACTTCGTTCACATATTGGTCTACCTGTTTCAATAGGCTGAGGGGAACTGATGTTCAAAATCTTTAAGAAGAGTTTTGAGAGAGAGTTAGTTTGAAGTAACACTGGGAATAATAATAAAAAGGTAGGTATAACAAGGTATACTTTCTTTATTTTTACATATAGATTTTTCCTAGCAGGATCAGAGAGAGAAAAGCAGAGAACACATTAAAAGCCTCTTCCTCTAATATATGGTGCAGGGAAGACTTTGTTATGTGAGTCCTGATACCTGAGAGCCAGTTCACCTGTTCTGCTACCTGAGCTTAGGCCCTGAAGGACAGCCGATCTGCACTTACCTCAGCACTCTACATTTATGAAAAAGGGACGGGGAGCTTTGGGAGCTTTTTAAACCAACTCAACTCAACTTAACCAGATGCGTTAATAAGAAAATAGTGAACCAAGAAATAGCGAAAGTTCCTGAGGTCTATCAAAGACAGCTATTGCTGTAAAAGTTCGACCCAAGGATTTCATTTTATTACTCAGGTACCTTCCCTTGGAAATTAACTGTGAGTGTTAAGAGCTAAGGTAATTTATATAAACATATTCTCTGAATTGATGGGTTTTACTTTTATCAGTGACCCTTTAAGGGTCACTGATAAAAGTGAGTTGTTCTGAAACTTGACAAATTATCAGTGAGGACATTTTATTCCCTGATGATCTGTTATGCTCCTAGGTGAGAGCAAGACGGCTCACACTGAGGCCTCTACAGATCCAACTCATTCTCTGGCAAGAAACAGCTGCCAGTCCAGGTAAGATCAAAAAATCAAAAAATAAAACCTTGTAGTATTTATTTTGATAGAAAAAACATCCAAAAACCAAATTTTTGAAAATGACTTTCAGAGTGAAGTTTTATTATAACAAACCTATATACGTAGCTCTATTTAATTCTAATCTAATAATCTGAATATTTTGCTTTCAACTTTGGCCATTTGGTTTGTTTTGGTGATTTTTTCTTCTTTGGGGTCTTGTAGAAGTTTATATTCTGTGTGTAATATTTTGGCTAATTAAGAGAATTTGCATTGCATTTCTCTTTACTTTAGTCAGGGTTTGTGTAATATCCTTATTAGCCATACATAGATGTACATTTATTGCATTCTCTTAAATTACATTATTTACTGATGTATTTGTGTAAATACTTTATGTTAAAGTATTTACACCAATATTGGCAGGTTTCAGCCACAAATCTTGATGTATTTTCCATCTCATTCCATCTGATTATTCAAGACAAAATAGTCCATCCTTGCAAAGTGAAATGAAACTTAAACACAGTGCTTGGTTTTTAGTACAACAAGAGACAGATTTGTTTTTCTTCTGTACAAAAAAAGGCATAAAGTTAGAAATCTATTTTATTTTAGCTTCGGCTTTATGTTTTGCTGTCCTGCTGGAAGAGGAATCTCTGCTCCAGTCTCCACCGTGCTTCCCTGTCTGTGTTGAACAAACATCCTCAGATTATGATGCGGCCAAATCTATGTTTTGCATGCCAAAGTATAATTCCGGTCCCATCTTTCAACTGCCCTGTCTTCCAATTGTTGGCTATGTTCACTACAAGGCTTGTAAGGGAGTTGAAATACTCATATTTATGTCTTTCTTTTTGCCATTCTTTCAGAATGTCAAGTTTGTCTAGAAGTATAGAAGTTATAGAGATGTGGATCTCCACGGTTCCTCCAAGCATACTATTCTTAGGTGCTTCTCGGATTAGGTTTAGGTAGACAGTCATGTCTTTATACTTTTTCAGTTATGCCTTATACAGATAAGCGATGTTCAAGGTTTGTGATTTTGCTTCATAATGTAACCATGTTTTACCATTTTCAACAACCTTATCCACAGCTTTCTGCTTTTGTTTCTTTATCTTCATATACTAAGATAAAATCACACACAGGTAGACTAAATAGAAAAGTCTAAAGACGCATTGTTCCACTGGATTCTATGGATATCAGCAGTAAAGATCTTACATTTTTCAGATTTAAACACATTAAACACTTTGTATTATTTTCTTTTCACTTCAACGCCGTGGCTTATTTTGTGTTGGTATAAGTAGAATTGCCCTAAAAATAAAACAAAATGGTTTTTGTAAAACAAATTTGAGGTATTATCAGTTTTTCTATTTTGACAAAACACTATAAATTTGTAGGTTTTCTTCAACCTGTTCCATCCTCCTCCAATTGGTCTTCGTAATAGCTTATTTTACCAAAAAAGGAGAAAGGTGTTTCAAATAATACATAACACCACAAGCGACCTCTTGAGCAAAGTAGTATGTTTTCCTGCTGTCATTTCCAACAGATTAGAGTCCGTGTGACCACATTCTAGCAACCCACAATAGGATTCATTACAGCATGGATGGCTGGATGGATGGATGGATGGATGGATGGATGGATGGATGGATGGATAGATAGATAGATAGATAGATAGATAGATAGATAGATAGATAGATAGATAGATAGATAGATAGATAGATAGATAGATAGATAGATAGATCATACTTGTTCAATATAGCTGTTGCTTTTTTAACTTTTTGATTAATTTCTATATAAATTATTGTTTTTAAGTTTTAACATTTACTGAGTAAAACAACAAAACAAATGTAAACATGTTTTTTGTGAGTCTGTTCTCTCTACTCTAACTGGGTTCACAGCTATACTGTTTCACCTCCTCACATGATATGTCTCTGTAAGGTTCATGAAAAATTAATCAATTAAAGGTCTTCCTGTCTTTACTAATAACCAAGAAGTCACATTAGATTAAATACAAAACCTCTTACTTAGTTTTGATTATATCTTTGTTGTGACTCTTCATACTGTTCCAATTTTGTGTAAAGAAGTATATTATGTTAAGTTATAAAAATAATGCAAATAATTAAAAAGGTAATATTTTGAAAAATAAAACAAAATTATTTTTAGGTTGACAATTAAATTTTTTTATTGCACTTATTAGCACAGTTGGCAAAAGTCTTTTGGTCCTTGATATTTATTGATTAAATCAAATCTAAACTTGTGTGGAAAAGATCATTTAGAATAAAGGGAACTTGAGTACAAAAAGTATTAGATGATCTCTCCAAATCATTGAATTCAACTTTTTCAACCACCCTAATGGATACTGTTCAGTGCAAAACCTAGTATCTACCCATGTATTCTGTAACAACAAACACTTTTTAAAAATTGACTCACAGAATTTCAGCATGGTACCCTAATAGGATGCTAAATAAAACAATAATTTTCCTCAGGGGACTGTAAGTGGTATTATAACCATGAAAATTGATTGTGTTCAACAGCAACTCAGCCATCAAGTCTCAAGTACAGTACACCTCACAGAAAAACTCAGGTCCATGGTGATAAGAGATTGCCAACTTCCTGCAGAGTGAATGACATTCAAACGTAATGCTGCTTTCAGATCAGCTCCAGTGCTACATTCATCGGGTTTTGATAACAAACACAAAAACCCCATGGCCTGACACTGAGAGGCTTTCCTAGAAGAGATGGTTTTGCATCTGCAAACGGTACCTGACACTATACAAGAGCTGGATTAACAGTCAAAATATAATCAGTAAAGAAGACTACATGTGTAAAAACAAGTGACTCAATATATCTAGCAATCTTTGTGCATGTGATTACAAAAACGACAACACTTTACTGTATTTCTTTTTATCTCTTAAAACAAAATGTAGCCATAAAAACAGTTTTCCACTTTAAATTGCTATTTTTCAGCGAACATTTGTTTTTATCAAATACTTTGTGGTTTGGTTCTCTACGTAATTTATTCTTTTTTGATTCAATTGTTTTTCTTTTAATACTACATAATGTACATAAGCTAAGTTTGAGTTGTTGTTTTTTTCTCTTTTTTTTTTAAGTGGAAAGGCACAACGTTTTCAATGAGAACAAGCCCATATGTGGGCAGTGGGTGTGAAACAAAACAACACAGAATCCCTAAGTGAGGGAAGATGGATAGATGTATGGATGGATGGATGGAGGGATGGATGGATGGATGGATGGATGGATGGATGGATGTTTTTATTTGTTCTGTATTTTTCTGAGGTTTTACAGCTGCTAAAATGAGCCTCTGATTATCAAGTCACAAATGTCAGTGTCGAGCATTTTAATTGGCTAATCAAGATCCAAGATGGTTTTATCGTTTTTACATACTTCATATTATTGATGCTCAACTTGTTTACCACCGAAGAAGCTTTTCGAATAGTAATTTCTGCAAATATTCAAAGTAGGCTGTTTAAAATTATGCTACAACTTATAAATTTAACATTTAACAAGCATTTTATTCTAAACTTTTTAGAAAACAAAGTGATGCATTTGTTTTTAGTTTCAATTGCTGGCTGAGAAAAAAACATCCAAGAAGGAAATACCTTTAACTGACACCATGAAGTCATACATTTCTATTTGAGAGTTGCCTCAGTTTCCATTCCCCCGTAGTTGACTCAGAACAACAAGCAGGGTAAACATAATTACTCTTGTTCTGTCATATTGTTTGCATTGCACTGTTCTTGAAAATATAAAAACCCGAATTCATAGCTTGAATTGACATTGACAAGATTGAAGGCCCTAGATTAATCCTCTATGTGTCTGACACATTTGTTGAAAGTGGTTATTATAAACCACATTTACTGACAATATAAGATAGGGGCAATCTTTTTTTCAACTTTGAGATGTTGTTAATTGCAATCATAATTAAAGAAATATGGTTATTAAATATCACAAAATACAATACAATTGAATTGGATCAACAAATGGAATCATTGGCTTTCTGAAACATTAGTTAAAGTTTTTATTTTGTTAATTTGTCTATTGTGGGTGCTGATGCCTATCTCCACTGGTCAAAAGGCTAGGTACATCCTGGACCGGTTGCTAGTCTATCATTTTGCTTTATTTTAATGACTTACCCAAAATTAGTATGCAATTAGGCCTGATACGATGCCATGAGCTGGGATGACCTGAGCTGAGTAGCAAAAAGCCAGAAGGAGGAAGCTTTTTCATTTTTTGGATCATGATGAGTTCGAATGCGCTATAAGTATGAATAAATATGGAATGATAAACTGGAGTAAATAATCAAATATTGAAGTGTTGGCGGAAATCCTGCTTTAGATATTTCATCACAGGATCAGTGTTCATTTTTAAAACTAATTTGGCATTTTTTCAGATGCATCAGAATGATGTGTGCTTATCAGTTTTTTAAATACAAAATATATATATATTTTCTGTAAGTACTGGAAGGGGATACTGTAGGTAAATGTAGCTGTTAGATTATTTATTTATTTTTTTAACTCTAATATACTTCTGTTACCAATGTGCTTGATTTCCTGGAATGCTTACCAAATAATGTGAGATTTAATCTTCTGTTGTTCAATGTCATTTCTAAAAATTTTTTTTTTTAAATAACGATAAAAACACAGACACGTAGTTGCATGCTGATATCAATTATTTCTAAAATATTGGAGATGCAGCAACTTGTAGAATGTCCTTCAAATTTATTATGCCTTTTAACTGTATTCATACCCATTCAAAAAGTTTTTTTCAAATTGTTTCACCTTTGTTTCAAGACAAAATA
>JAVLVB010001296.1:1582931-1596983 GCA_032876305.1 Orestias chungarensis
ATATATAAAAAAAAAAAAAAAAAAATATATATATATATATATATATATATATATATATATATATATATATATATATATATATATATATATATATATATATATATATATATATATATATATATATATATATATATATATATATATATATATATATATATATATATATATATATATGTAAGTAGAATGTTGCTAGAGAACAAAAATGCAAATCTTTGTTTTTCATTTTAAATTGAATACATGATAGATTTGCCCTATATTCTCTGCTTTGATACAACTAATACAAACAGATCGATGTTGCTCAAAGAACGATATAATGGGTTCCTGTAACCCCACAAAAGCCCAGGTTTTGGGGCTTCCTCCTTGTGTTTGTTGTTATTAGATATCCCATCATTCAGTTTACAAAGATATCAAAGTAATGCTTTCATATGAGGTTTTTTTTGTCTCTCTCTCTTTTAGGGCGCTTAATAAGGACATCAGTGTTTAACTGCACCACAATGTTCAGTTATCTGGAGTGAGGTGAGGGGCAAGAAGGGGGAAAAAAAAGTCTCTCAGAGGAAAATCCAGGCACTCTCCTGGTAAGGAGACAGGATCATTTGGAGTTTTCAACCTGACGTGGCTGGAAAAACAAGAATAGTTTTTGCTTATCAATTACAAGTGTTTTTGTATCCGGCCTTTTATATTGAATCAGCATTCACATATAATCCAAGCCAACTGTATAGACAAACTAAAGGGTTGTCTACAGGACAGGAATTATGAAAGTACAAATTGTGGGATGCACAATAAACTCCTCAGGGAATGACCAAAGAAAAGAAAATGCAAGAACCTCAGAATTAAAACACTACTACCCAGAGCTTTCCTACAGGGTGTGCATCCATCATCTGATGCCTATGAGGTCTTGTTGCTCGGCTGTGTTTTTGGACAAGTCACTTTGCATTTCCCTCGAAGAGCTTGCAGCAGGAGCGAGACGAGTTCAAGCACCTCTGTACAGATCTGCCCTGTCTTGTCAACTTGGTCTGCCTTCTCTGTGCAGATCCACAGCAGATAAGGAAACAGACAAAAACAAGGGTGACAGAATAGGTAACTTCGACAAGTCTGATGGCCAAGAGCACCGACTGGAACACAGAGGGAGCTCCATATCAAAGCCCCACAGACGCAAGGCTACTCAAAAGGAACGTACTTGTGGTGTTAATAGTAAGGATCATGACTCAGAAAAGCCGAGCTACAGCACTTTTTGGGGATTGTCATTCAGAGAGCCATCTGCCTCAAACACAAAGACTACACAGCACAAGGGGAATGCAAATGAGGCAGCCTTCTCTCCTCTTAGCAATTTCAGGCACATGGATCACTCATTCACTTTTATACCAGGTATGAATTTCACTAGCTTCACCTAAAAGTAAATGTATATATTTCACTGGTCTGAATAGCCTGAACCTCCGATAAAACCTGAAGGCATATGAGGGAAGGTATGTGCCAAGCTGGTCTTCCTGCCTCTTACCTCTTACTTTTTTATCTGATGCAATGATAAAAGACCCACACGTACTTTTGACACTTTTTCATTTGTGCTTTTACATCATTTAGACTTGAAAAAAGTTGGAAAAAAAAATGCTAAGCTCAAATAGATATTAATAAAAGGCAAACAAATTTCCTTTATCCGTCTTGACTTCTGACATAAGATAAGAAAAGACTGCTGAATTAGCATGTCATTGTAGGGTTTTAGAACGAATGTAAGACATTGTTGTCGTAGCACAAAAGCAATGCTTAATGCTCATCTTTCGCTAAGCATACCCAGAAATCAAATACGAATAACTGAGTAAATGTGCTGCTTAATAAATGATAGCTAACATAAAAATAGAATAAAGATTATGAACGCAGTTAAAAAAAAAAAAGCTCAGAAATGTTATTTCGTGAAGGGTACTTACTAACCAAATGCCTTCCTAACGGTAAAACTATACTTAAAAAGTACTTTTGCATAAATACAGCTAAAACTATTCAAAATTTTGAGCTGATCGGAAATAATGAAAAGATAATATAGGTAGTTTATCTATAATTTACTAATAATTTTTAGAATGATGGCACCAAACAACATCTGTGCTGCACAAACAGCACAAACATTTGAAACCAGTTTTAGATTAGAAAAAGGTGGGGGCTCAACCTGGGTCCGGTCTTGTGCACTGGTCAAATGTTTGCACACACAATGCTGTCTTTAACAATCTTTTGTCCTACAGATGTAAATAAAGCATTGAGTCTTGACCAAACGAGCAATTTTTTTATTTGGGCCGGCCATTTGCATAGCTGCTGTTTAGTTTATCGACTGCAGAGGTCTGAGCATTCTTCACTTCACTGGACTGCTTATCCCTCAACACTGAGCTTGTGTTTGGGCATAGTGTGTGTGGTAACCCGGTCTCTGTCTTTGAGTGTTGTTGGGTTTAAAATTATATATTATGGTAGGCAAACATTTATCACTGATCCTTCGTTTGTTATTCTGTAAACTGAGTTAGCAGTAACAAAGCAATAGGCATAAACTAAATATCAGACAAGTTGGAATATAATATACCTTTACCATGTTTTTCTAACTGACCCAATATAACATACAATGGACCTTACACTAATTAAAAAACCTTCCAGTAATAACAGCCAATATTTTTTGTCTTCTGAAAAAACATCTGCACCACACTGTACGTTTAAATTATTAAACTTTTTCAGTTCTGTAAGGCATGTTTAAGGTTTTACCCCTAGTTTTCACCGTATTTCATTTTTTACAGAAAAATGCACCCTGTAATAAAAGCTTGACAAATGATGTAACATGGCAAGTAATGCAGTACAACAAAAGGTAAATGATCACTGCAGAGTATTCAGGTGAGAGCTATATGTGGGTTAGGAACGAGGTTACGGGAGCAGAATCAATGTGCTGCCATCTTTTACATTATTCATTGGCAACACTCATGTTCCCTCTGGATTTTTTTACCTTCCTTATGAGTTGTAGGGGTGATGTGTCTTTTTGCAAGCAGGGTAGTGTGTTGGGTTCATTTTTAGGTCTGTACTTCTCCATTCTACAAAAGATAATAAAAGCTTTGTTAGAACCTCAACACCACTTTAAAAACAACAACAACAAAGCATTTAAATACATATTTTTTAGAAAATTATTTGACCTTCTGTATGCCTCTAATAGAAATACTTTTTTTCCCCCAGAAGTACTAGTTTTAAATCCTGCAACATTATTTATATATTTTTTTTATTTGTCTCTCTAGTACATTCAGGGATGATAAGCAAGCTGGAACAAGAAAGTGGCAAATCTACAGAACCTCAAATAATTTCCACTTTTCATCGCCGCTCGAGCCTGAAGAATGATTCTGTGGGAGGGACTATCAAAACTCTTAGCCTGAAAGTATGAGTCACTTTTTATACTTTTTTCTTGCGGATTGTGTAATAAAGTAAAATGTAAAATACCTTTCTCAACAAAGGTGAGAAAAAATTATGAGCATTCTGAAGGTCTAAAAAAATAAGCAATTTACAGAAGGGGGAAATTTACAGGTACAATTTACAGGGAAATTGTACGTGTGGTGAATCCTGGAATTGTTTGTGCAGATGGCTGAGTCACCAAATATAAAGCATCTGAAGTATATGGAGTCTCTAAATATAAAACAAACATCTCATTAAATGTGTAAAAACACAAAAGTTAGCAAAAAAAATAAATATATACATATATATATATATATATATATATATATATATATATATATATATATATATATATATATATATATATATATATACATTTTGTGTGTATGTTATTGTACAAATGATCATCTTCTTTTCCAGGAGGCCTTAGAGCTCTTCAGGCCAGAGTTTATCAGTCGATCTAAGGGTCGGGTGAGGAGGTTGGAGCAGAAGGCCAGTTGGAGGAAAGCTCTGCGGGACTCAGATCCAGATCTAGTGCAAGACCTAATAGTAGCTGAAGACAAGCAGAAGAGAAAATGTACGAAACCAGATCCCCTTAGTGGTAAGTAAGTACAGTCGATTCATTGAGACCAGAAAAAGCAGAAACAAGTCATTAGGGATTACCTAATGTGGCTCTTTACAACCACTGGTAAACAATGTTAGTGTTTGTCAAATCATCCGAAGCACAAAAGCAGAAGCATTCAATCAGCTGTTCATCATATTACAAAAGATCCTAAGACTTTCTGGAATGTACAAGTATCTGTGTTTCATCAGTGCTGAAAGTACTGATGAAAAACAACTGAAAGTAAATTGCTATTTACATATTCATAGAAAATAGTTTCTATTACAATACTGCATCCATCTTTTTATTATGTTACAACAGTTGTGCAGATACAGACACATTTATCAAATCTCTGGACTGCTGAACCAGATGTTCCTCCTTCAGCTGCTGTCTAGAGAAAAACAGACATTTTCCATGTTAGTTCCCAGTTCATTTAGCAGCATTTCACTGACTTTGCTCTCTGGTGGCTATCATTCAGTACTACAGAGATACATTTTCAATTGATGCAGGCTGACCAAGCAATAAAAAAGCAGTAAAAATGGTAAATGTGGACAAAATTAAAACTTAGAATAGATAAAGGCTAACAAAATGAAACATACTAAATTGATTTGCTGATTTTTTGTATACATTTAAAAGTTGTTAATACATCTACTTATGCTTATTCATCATAAATGCATTGTTTTTACACATTTCTAAATACTTATTATTTCCTCTTTAATTGTCCTCTATTACATCTCTTTTGGACTCTGTGCCTTTTAAAACTGCTTTTACTATTGAGCTTAACCCAGACCAAGCTGTTATGGAAGACTAGAGATTCACAAAAATTTTATTTTCATCATTGCATATTTCTACTAAATTTACGGTTTTACCAATATAAAGTTGTAGTAAATGTAGCTATAGGTATGTAATAATCTAAAATAAATATGTATTTTAAAGTTGTATTGTATTGTACAAACACAATGTCTCTGAAATATTTAGAAAATTTTAGCTGTGTTTTGAGTTCATCTGTGCAAAATAAAGTAATTCCCTGAAACAATGTTGTTGTTTTTCTTTTACAAAAATTCTTAATACAGGGAAGTATATACAGCATGCTTAAAAATAACTGTGCTAAGGGAATAATAAGGAAATTTAACAAGGAACTTGCTTAACTAAACTTGCTAGTATCAACAGTTTGAACAACAACAATTGAAACTATGACAAACGAAGCCACACATGACTTTACTCTGTCACTTCGTCTTCCCTCCAAGTTCCTGTCCAATCAAACACTCGAGGCTTATTGGACCAATTTTGGTCCAACAAAACTGTGCTTGGAGTCTTTGGAATCTAATGGTTTGATCCAAGACTTTGTTAGGTAACGTTTTTTATTAATAAAACAAAAATAAACTCACTCATCTAATACTTGAGTACAAGAATAGGGTCCTGGAAGTAGTTTCTTCCCAGAAATATCTAAGTTGAGCTAAAATGTAACATATGCAGAATAGCTGTACTTCAAGCTATTATTCACTGTTGTCATCATTAATGGTAAAATATCATATAATACATTAAGAACAGAAAGATATTGTTATATTGTATAACCATGAAAATAAAAAAAAGTTTAAAGCAAGTTTTTTTGTTTTTTTTTGGAACTATCAAAAACACATGGCTCCAACACAAAATGGGGATTGTAATTGATGTAGTTTTAGTTGAAGTAATTGACTACGTTAGCAGTCCAGACAGAAGCTACTTGACCCTTTAGTAAAAAAAATTGATGCAATATTGAACTGAATATACATTTTGATCTAATTTGGTTTGAAAATTTAATGACAGATAAATGAAGGAACTTCCCTGTGTGGCATGTGAGTGAAGGTCCAATTAAACCCTAATTCTTTTAATTTTACTTCTTTCTGTCATAGACAGAGTTAAAAAGACCAAGTTAGGTAGCTTATGTGACAGAGTTTCAGTGTCTCTGTGTTTGTTTTTTTCTGTTTCAGTGTGCCAATGGTAAACATGGTCTGAAACAGAAAGATCCTCCATCAGTGTTTATTTACATATGCAAGCTTAATTTCCATACTAATTCCTCTTTATTATTCCTCTGTTTTTGATGGGTTGTGGATGTGTTTGTCCTAGATAACCTTTTCAAGCCGAGGGAGAGGTTTATATCAGGCAGGGAGATGCAACTGAGGTCCAGACGGTGAGTAACCACCCCCTCCTGTATTTTTTGTTGTTGCTGTTTTTATAATATACCTAAACTTAATCCAGTTTTCCTTAGTGCATAGTACACATTCACAAAATGCCTACACTTCACCATTGCACCAAGCGTTAACATCCAACAAACATCTGATGCTCAAATTTCCTTCCAGACGATGTGAGGTAACCTCAATATCTTATATCTCTTTTTTCTCCTCTGCTTATCTGTTAAGGCACACCTAATCAGGTGAAGCCTTCCCATTGTAACTGCGTATTTATTTAGTTCTTTCAAAAGCAACACTATCTGACATGAAGGATCTCCTAACAAACTGGCAGTAGTTGTGCACATGAAAAAGGGGAAGTGCGGGTTTGCAGGCTGTTTATCAGTGGATCCAGGTTTAGTTTAGATTATTTTTATTTTTTATTTTTTGGCTGTGGTCTTACATGATAAAACCTTGTCTCCAGAATGCAAGTGTGTTGGCATGGCTCAGCCACCGCTGATATCATTTTTCTATGTGCTGTATAAATCTCCCTTTTTTTGTGTTTGAAGGATTTACAACAAGCTACCAGAGGTGACAAAGAAAAAAGAGGAGGAGAAAAGGAGAGCAGTATCTGAAATGAATAGAGTGCGGGCAGAGGTATTCAAAAAGGTAAATAGAATTAATGTGATATTCTGATTTCTGAGGAAGTTGTATAACACGACATTATATGGATCAGCCATAAATTCAATCACCTTAATAAGTATTACCGAAAGTGTCATCAATTTTTGTAATATTTCCTATATTATAATTCTAACAGCAAAAAATAAAAATACCAACAGGTCATTTAAAAAATAAAAGGAACAATTGTAAAAACTAAATACTTTTGTAGGTTGACAGATAGATAGATAGATAGATAGATAGATAGATAGATAGATAGATAGATAGATAGATAGATAGATAGATAGATAGATAGATAGATAGATAGATAGATAGATAGATAGATAGATAGATAGATAGATTGATTTCTAGCATGAAACTTGTTCCACTTTTGTCCAGCAGATGTCACTATTAAGCTGTTAAAGTTGTGATGTAAGATATATAAAAATGACAAAAAATGACCAAAAAATGTCTGCCTGTAGTCTTGGTTTCAACTCTACAAATATTGCTGTGATACTAGGCGTCAAAATAAGTATTATTAGTGGGTACTGATCACCTTAAATGTAAAATCTTGTTTTTAATAATCATTTATTTTATTTTACTTAAGGACACATTTTAATTTTAATTTTAATTTTTTAAGTGTCAAATTCCACAGTTTCACAGGTTTTCTCTACTAACACAGGTGGCAGCTGTGAGTTTTGCTGAAGAATAGTTAATATCAAATATGACCTTGCCACCTCTTAAATAAAGCCATTTGCCAGGCCTTACACAGATTGGTAGAAAAATGATAGGTTTTACAAAAAATCCTTTATGATTCAGAGACCTCATTCAGAGACCTCATTTTTATCCTGCGCAGAGAGGGAGTTTGGAAAAACTCACAGCAAGTGTCTGATAGCACAAGTCGGAGGGTTGGTGGTGCTGAATGCTGGCTGAAATGAGATTCCAGCTGTTGGGTGGTGCATTTGTAGGAGCGTAGTTGCAGAGACGTCAGATGGTCAGCTGGACTCATTCCCTCTACCTATAGAATCAGACACCTCGGGGGGTAAGGCTGATGGGTGTGAAAACCAATTCAGCTGTGGTAGCTGCTGCAATGTGATGCTGAGCTGCTGCTAAGAGACCAAGAGAGGAAAAAGACTGATAAACGGGTTTGAATCAACCTATGGAAGAAACATCTGTGTTTTTCTTGTCTTACAGAGACTTTTGGATAAGATCCTGCAAAGATGAAGTAGACACTATAAGGCACCATCTTCAATTGAATTATGTGCATTTCTTTCTTGGGTAGTGTCCAATAAAAATCTATTGTATATTTTGTGTTTTGTATGCTCTTTACATTATTACAGACAGTGAAGCTTGATTTTCCATGTGTACATGTCTTTTTTTGCCATTAGTTAGGGGCTTCTTTAGGTTTAATGAGATGCTGGAGAACATGTTGGTATGACTGAAGGTTTCCCCGAGTGTATGGAGCACAGAGTGACACAGCATCCCCTCTCCCACACCTATTGTTTGCACACTGGGCAAAAAGATGTTCAGCTGGCATAAATAATGTTTTTTTGTTTCTTCCTCTTCTTACAAGAAAAACATGGTCAGCGGCTTGAAAATAATTTCAGTCTTGAAACATCTTGGTATGGAAACTAAAGGTGCGTCCCCCCCATCTCTATCACTAAGTTAAAACGTATTAAAAACTATAGTAAACAACTTACAAATAACAGGTGTATTAAGAAGCTGACTGCAGATGGTCTAACTAAATAACAACTTATTAAAAAGTTGTTAGAGTTCTAGCATTAGCATCAGTTTTCGTCTGGAAAGATACAAGATATTTTTGCTTGAGAATTATTGCTAAATAGGGGAGATATTTATCATATAGATTTGCATAAGTCCTTGTATAAAAACTTTAAAAAGTACTAAGTTATATAAAAATGTTAGCTTATATGTATTTTGTTTTATTTTAGTAAACATAGGAATCGTTTTCGCTCTTCTGTTTTACAAAAAAGCATGAATACTTATGATAAATCTTATCATAACGTAAGTTCATCGATGTTACGATAGATCTTTAATATGTTATGATTCATTAATATGTTATGATACATTAATAAATTCTAATAAAAGTATGCTGTGGTAAGACCATGGTGCTTATACTCAGTGTTATCATACCACGAAATGTTTTCTCGATCAAAAATATTTAAAGCCACGTAAAGCTCACACAGAATAGCTGGAACTGAAAACCCTGAAATGAGAAGGAAATGAGTTCAGTTCTTCAACTCTATAAGTCAAAGGAACAACACCAGTAAATTTGTATTCCATAAAATAGCATTAAAGAATTGGTTCCATTTTTTTAAGCAAGGTTCTGTGTAGTATGAAGATGTCTCTAACCTTACAGAACCTCACGTCAAAAGAACAATGCTAAACTTTTAAATATTTTCCTTCCTGGGTTAAATATTTGACATGTGTATATATAAGCTACAGGTGATATAGTTTTACTGTTAAACATAAAAATGATGCACTCACTGGCTGCATGGTGCATATTGGCATATAATGTTAACATTTCAGTCACTTGTGACATGATTATTATTTTTGGGAAATGTGACAAATGTATGCCTAATAAACCTATTTACAAGTAACTAATCTATTGTGTCAAGTAAACTGCCCTCAGTATTAAGCTTTGACTTGCAGTCAGAAGTTTCAGAAGACGGAATCAAGCTATTGCAGATAAAGGTCAGCTTTGAGGTGATGAACCTGACTGTCCGTTGGACAGTTTTGTCCTTCAAGTGATTAGCCAGGTCACATTTCGTCATCGGCTGAACCGCAAATGCCTGAAGTCCTTTGAGAGCTTCGATCTGGAATGAGTTTCAACCTAATCAAACTCATGAGACACACAAACCAAAGAGGACTATGTTAGAATAGTGGAGGTCTCATGAAGCACTGCCTGAAAGATTAGTCTGCATATGGTCTGTAAAGGTGACATTTTAAGCAGTGTCTGATGGAACAAGGAGAGTTTAAAGAAAGAAAGATTTGAAATCTGATGACAGATTTTAAATGTGAGTCTAAACAATACATTTATAAATCTATAAAATAGATTTATAAAATAAATACCTGGTTATTTTTGAGGTTTTCATTTATAACCCTTGGTTATAGTAAAGAATATTAATACCTGTTTACAAATATCCTTCCAGGGTTACCAAGAAATCCGTTTGTTTTTTTGCTTCTTTGCTGTTCATCGGAAAGTAATTTTACTGCTGACATGTAGGCAGGTTTCAGAAGCCTGGCATTGACTGACAAGAGATATATATGAGAAGACAGGCTCTTGTCAGTCAGCTTCTCTCTCTCTGAGGAATCATCCGTTTGGATGTCACATTACTATCTGTGCATAATGTGGACTGCGCTTCGAGGTCCCTCCACAAGCTAGAATGACTCAACTGCCCTCGGGTTATGTGACTGTTGTGGCTTATAAAAATAAAATATTGTAAGGCAGGATTGGAACAGGTTCTACCTAAACATTAACAAACATAAAGGCACTCTTGTCAGATCAAAAATTCCGTCTATATGATAAATATTTTTTCAGATAAAAAACAAAAACAAAAAACAATACTTCACATCAACTTAGACAGATGCTTTATGGAAAGATATGGGGGTGACTAAATAATCTTATGGGTATCTTGTTCTTCTGTTAAGAAAGAGAATTTGGTCACGGATTGAATGAAGTGTGAAATTTAATATTGAGCCACCTCTTGAGGATGTATGTTGAATGGCTGTTGTCCTTTTATCGGGACAAACACCTAAAGCTACAATAAACTGATTTAGATCCCGGCACATTTTCGCAAATGAAAAACCAACCCAAAGCCGGACTCAAATGTGTTTGAGCCTGTGTGGAAACGCTTGGATGGAAAATGTTAAATCTGACTGAGTTTAACAAGGAAGTAGGGAGACATACAAGATGCACAGAAACATCTGTGGGTTTTTGCCTGCAGTGCAAAAACCAAGGGAAATTAAACTGGCCCGTTGTAGATTTAAAAAAAATCAGAGGACACATATGGGATCTGAGTAAAGCTGTATTTGGAGGGTGGCTTGAGTATTTGAGTCTACATAGTCTACCTGCATGCAGGAGACACCAGTAAACTGGCAATCAAATAGAAAAACATCCCCAAATATGGCTGATTAGCATTTTTTTTATATTGTACAAAGTAATTATGTTTTATAGAATGTAATAAAGAAGGCTTTAATCAGTAAACTGAACACCTTTGTTGCATACACTAGCACTTTATGAACTTAATTTTTAAATTGAAATACTATGAATTGTTTTACTACTTAATATCTGAAAAGTGTACATTTGCATTTATACCCCTTTGACAGAATGCTTTGTACATCCACTTGTATTGCTAGTTTTGCACATCTGAAGACAAAGTTGGAGCAATTTCCTTGGGACTGAGGGCTTTTGTGACCATCAAGCTGTTAAACTTCAACTCTTTAATTTAAAAAGTGGTTTGGACTTTTAATTGTTCTTTTCTAACACATGAAACTGCTTGGATGTATTGCTGTCTATTGCAGGTCTGGCTGTATGTTTAGACTTCTCGTTGTTGGAAGATAAACCTCTGTGTTGTCTTTTGCATAATTTAGAAGTTTTCCTCTAACTTGTTTTTAAGCACTTTATCGTCAAAAAGTTAAAGTTATTTTTCCAGACAATCTTTTTCTATTTGTTCTTTGTGTCTACCTTGTGGCTTTTAAAAGTTGATATTTAACCTCTTTTGGCTTTATTTAAAATGTATCTAATTTATAAAGTTGTTATGTCATCCTAGGATTCCACAACCTAAGGTGTGGATCTGAAATTTCCGCCAGAGTTACCATGGTACTTGCTTTTCTGATGGAAGCTCTTTTTGCTTGGGCAAACGACTTTGCAGGACATTCCTACGGTTTGTAGGTTTGTAATTATGCCGGTGGTCAGAGGTATGTTTTAGGATGAGGGTGATATTTTATAATCCAAACCTAATTTAAAGAGCTGTGTCAACTCACTTTGAAAAAACAAATCATATCAGCAATTTAACATATATATGATTTCATTTACCAAACTAGGGTCTTAGTTGTACTTGGAAGACCCATAGACAACCATGACAGCCTGGTATTTTCTGGTGACCAGCTTGATCCCACATGACTGTGGGAGGTCATATCTTTCCTTAATAGGCATTTGTTCTACTCTGACTCAGACAATATTGTACATTGTACATATATTGTAAAAACAAGACAGCCTCATCTCACCATGTAGTGTTTATGGTCTAGATCATGAATTGTTATTAATTCATGGTCATATTCCAACTCTCTTCAATACCAAATCCAGAAACAGCCTCTGCTGGATGCATAGATTGACATTTTAGAGGATAGAGTTCATCCCTATGAGGGAAAACATGGGATTGCTTTTGACTACGCAATCTCACGTTGATATTTCTCTGCATTTAAACAACCTCCATTAATATTTTGTTTTTGGGGTTTCGTTTTGTTTTTTCATAGAGAGATGTTGCCGCAAACCATCTCACTGCCCTTAATCATAATCTGTTTGGCATTGGAATAGATTTTATCTATTTTTTTTTTTTTAACAAATCTTTTTTTTTAAATGTGGACACAGATTAGGCATTGGAGTCCAATGCCAGTCTTCAAATGTTGGCTTCCATATGTTTTGGCTTTCATTAATTAAATAACAATCCAATGATGGTTTTTTAGGAGGCCTCTAAAGAGTATTTATAGGATACAGAGGAGAAAGGCTGACAGTCTGAATCAGACGTGCAGGAGAAGAGACACAATTCAAACACTAAATCACAGAGGAAATTGATCCTTTAAGACTGGAGCTCTAAAGTAAAAAAAAACAACAACAAAAAAACTTTGTGTAAGTTTATAAAAAAATAAATAAACAATACATAACAAAGTATTTTTTGTGCTTTTGGGAAAGTAAATCATCTACATGTAACCATTATAGCATATCATAAGAACATCAAAATGACTTTTAGTGATCCTTTCTAGTATCCGTCGAACCACTACCCTAGAAAAATTGTATCCCATATAGCAATGGCCTTACACATAAAAGTACTTGCTTATTCATTTAAAACTAATGTGCACTAAAATTAAAGCCCTCTGAATGTTTTCAAAGCAGAGAAAGGCTAAAGCTCCAGACGTTTTGTTTTTTTGTTTGTTTTCTTCTTTTTTTGTCATTGTGTTTGTGTGTGTTTTTGTTTTCTATTTAATTGTAAATGTAAATTCAAGCTCTAGCCAGCAGGGGGACGCAAATCAGTCGCATGAATCGCACATACAAAGAGGGTGGCACACATTTTGTCCGGGAGGAGTCATGAACTTTACGCGTTTTTGGACCCAGCAGCATCCAGAGCGCACATGGCTCCGCGCTGCCTCGGCTCTCCTCTATCCATCCATCCAACCATTCATCCTCACAGTACGGATCTGCGTCTTCTGGCGTTCTCTAACTCATCCCTTTAACCAGAGAAACTTTCACGCAAGAAAGCAAAACTAAACACACAAAAAGGATCTGTCTTGTGCAGGTGCATCTCCATGTTTCTCCAACACTGAAGCCTGAAAATATGTCGCTCGTCTTGAAGGAAAAGTTTGTGACAGCCAGGTAGATCTAAACGTGTCTCGGTTGACCAACTTGTAAGCTGTGAGATCGGAGGATTTTTTTTGGCCACAGTTTTCTCACTGTGAGCAGCGGGCGTGATGAGGAGCTGGAGCCGCCGGAGGAACTTGGCGTTTCTGGGCTTTGCGCTCCAAATCTGCTGTCTCTCCACCGCCCTGGAAAACGTCCAAAACTGGATTCCCAACATAAAGGAGGGTGAGTTTGACTTGGACTGTGTAATCCGTCTAGATGGTTGGTGTGTATATTTAAAATAGCATCAGTTTGTTTTGTAAACTATATGTTACTGGGGTCTGTGCATCATTTTTGTGTTATTCATTTGGAATCCTAAGGTCTCCAACGCGTTTATTTCAGTCATGTTGTGAATCACAGTTTAAAAAAAAAAATCCTGCATCCTTTGTGCGTTTCTCTTGTTTGTTTTTGTAGATCCATCCTTGCGCAACAAATAAAGGAAGTCAGACTGCTGTCAGATGAACAGATGAGTTTAACATCCAGGAGGATGCAGCTTCTTCTCTGGCTTTCAAAACATAAACCAAAACAGGATATATATATATATATATATATATATATATATATATATATATATATATATATATATATATATATATATATATATATATATATAT